>JANIJH010000225.1:80510888-80521507 GCA_024520975.1 Erythroxylum areolatum | reverse complement strand
TAGTCTCATTCTCATCCATCTTCAGCTCTTCAAACTGCACAGCTAACATCTGTAGTTTTGACGATATCACATATTTAAACCCTTCATGAATAGTCTGCAACATGTCCCACGCTTCTTTTGCCGTTTCACATGTTGAATTCATTGAGAAGCGTCCTTCGTCAACAGCACTGAATATCGCATGTATTGCTTGTGAATTTTCCAATGCACTTTCTTCTTCCACTCTTTTCCATTCAGACGGATCTTTCTGAACTGCCTCTCCTTTATCATCAATGATCATTGGATGCATCCAATCATGTACTACTGAATGCCAAGCTCTCGTGCTCTGAGCTTGAATAAAGAATTTCATCCGGAATTTTCATGATGGATAATTTGATCCATCCAATAATGATGGTCTGGTAATTGATGTACCTTCCCTTGTAGCCGTTGTTTGCGAACCTAGGATCTATACCAACTTGCTACCAAGTTCTGAGTCGGTAACCTCTCTCTGATTCCAATTGAAAAACCAAAGTGATTAATAATTTCGCAGACTATAAATCACACAAACACAAAATAGTAAAAACACCGAAATTTGGTAATGCAGTTCGGCACACTCTGCCAACGTCTGTAGGGCCCTCACCCAAATTAATTACTTTCACTGTAATTCGAAAAAAATTACACAAGATTGATCTAACCCTGTACCACTCAATCTATGTAACTAACCAACAACCTAACTACCCGTGAAAGATTTTCACGCCCGATAACATGACCAACTCTTGCTAACCTCGTCAGAGGATTTTCCTAACTATTTTTACTCAAATGCAAGAACAAATAAAACAAGGAAGAACAATCTCCCAGATCAGTAGTAGTCCACGGACATAAGCAAGCCACTGCACAAGTAAGTCATTCATCCATCAACCATAAAATCTCCCCTATGCCGCAACTAACAGACAACTTCAAGGACCTAGAAAAATCAGCAGCTCCACATCATACGTACACTGCTTGTTAGAGATAAAATCAGAATGAAAAAGAGCTGCTCCAAGACCCCCATGCAATTAGCTCAACAGAGGATAAAAGAAAACAGAGCAGCAGCCCAAATTCTCACACATCGTCAAAATCTTTTTCCAAAGTGACAAAACCTAATATACGCAATCAACAACCTTCCCCACATGGACATGTCACTCTCTTAAAACACAATCACGTTGAAGATGGGCTTCTTCTAAAGATTGGAGATAATGACAAAATCACTGGAGATTAACTACATATATGCACAATTCCCCTCACACTCTAAATTCACCTTTAACCAACATAATCACCACATTTATTACATTGCCACACATGTACCTTGAAATATGTGTTTCTCAATAAGCAATTAATGCACACTATTAGACAATTAACGCATACTCCAATGTTGCCTTGTCTCCCATAAACTCTATGCCTTATACCCACATAAAACCGTGCACATATTGCAATATCTGTTTTATTAGACAACTAATGCCCATAAATTGTATGCCACACATGCAAGTCAAAACCTCCTTGCCCCACACTCACATTAGGGATAGATATCTGCTACAGATTCACGATATACACAAATCTCTTTATTTTCTTCTATTCATAAAATCCACAAATCCACACAAAATCAGCAGTAAATTAATTCCAATATTTCCATGATAATAGACTCCAATGTAATGCAGAATTCTTTCACAAACACAAATGTGACAACCATTGTTTTTGAATCCCACTACAATTAAGATTTTATATGTTCAATTAAAATGCCAAAACTAAATAAAAGATATATATCATATATCTTAACAATTATAAATTATTTGTTAGTATGTATAAATAGTTTAGTTTATATGAGCCATAATAACTGTAAAGACATATTATGTACAATTTAATGTTTTAATTATCAATAAAGATAATTTTAACTTTGTATCATTTAAACAAATTAAATATATAAATAAATCAAAATATTATACACATATAATTCATAACTGTTAAAAGTATGCATTAATCATAAGATCATGAAATAAAATTTAATGTTATATTTTTTAATTTTTTATAATTATTTACCAACAAAAAATACAAGTACATCAGTCAAATCCATTATATTTACTGACAGAATATCACAAGCTGACGGTAAACTATAAGATATTTACCGACAAAATAAAGAGTAACCGTCGGTAATGTTGATAGTTGTCGCTAACTTTATCGTCAGTATTTGCTAAACCTCGATGTACTCACCGATGGTCATTCATAACCATCGGTAATGTTCTCGAGGAATAGCAAATAACGTCGGCAGATATTCCGACAGAAAGAAAAAGTCTGTGGGTAAATTTGCCGACGGCACATCCAACCATCGGAATATTCACTGACGGTATATAAAATATCCATCGGTAAATTTACCTACGGTTGTTTTTACGACATCTTTATCTGTCGGTTGATTCCATCGCCAATTTATATTATTGATAGAATCCAAACGTTTTCTTTCAATAATATCCGTCACTAAACAACATTTTTCTTGTAGTTTATGATTCTCATGTTAATTTGCTTTTGTGATTGTGTGTCTGCTATCAATTTATCGATTACTTCCTGCTCTCTATAACTGATGAGGATACGTCGAAAAGTTGCCTTGCTTGATGGTTAACCACATTAGGAAGGATATAAGTGGCATAGACTTGTTCCAGAAAAGTTTGTGCCAAATGACCCTTTCTTTTTTCCTCCTTGGCTGTTCCGTGCAAGTATTGTTGGCAACCAAACCAGTGGCGTGCAATTTTCAGATATAGCGGTCTTCCACATTCGCCTGGGGAATGGGGATTGTAGTCAGGTAGCATGTGAGAGATTATATTTAGGGTCGTTGGCCCATTAATCGTCCTGAATCCAGCGTTAGTGTTTTAGGCATTCCTTACAGTGATTAGATAGGGCTTAAGAGGACGTAAGTCTAGTCCAACTCTGTGTTTCCGCTCAAATACGATATCATTTTGTGCACGGTTAGATATAAAATGGTTATTTTAGAACGAAAATAGAGTTGAAACAACCTTAAGAGAAGAAAGAATTTGATCTGAGTAGATCGAGCTAGAAGACCTCATTTAAGCCAATTATTAAAGTATGGAGAGGCTTTCATTCCGTTTCCCATTCTACAAACAATAGCTTCACAGAGAGATTCCTTGATTCTACAAATGTTCATCATGAAGTTAGACGACCCGTGAAGATGTTGATACATATGAAAGTATGGTTTTTTAAGTCTATAGAAAAGCTGGATAACTTGGAAATTTTAAAAATGATGAGACACAACATATCAAAATTTCCATAGAGAATGGGTGGTATGACAATTGGTTAACTCAGCCTTTTATAGCCTATCTATTCTTTTTACACTAAAATCCTTTCTCAAGCAAGAATCAACAAAATAATTGTGAATAACTCTCAAAATTTTCAAGGCAAAAGCATTGAGAGACTATAGAACTATTTCCTAGCTATATGCCCCACTCAGCTACTCTAACATATCTTTATGGTCACTAACCTAGAATGAAGACTTTTCAAAGTCTGCTACATCAATGCTTTCAAGCCCTCTCACGCTCTTATTCATTGATATAACATTGTTTGGAAAGGGTACTTGAAGAGATTGAAAATTAAAGACAAAATTCTGAAATCTGAAAACAAACTATGTAAACTATGTTGCAAAGAGCTTGAACGTATTTAACACCTTTTTCTTAACGTTGCGTTTAGTTACTATCTCTAATATGTAGAGACAGAATGAGACGAAAATTTGGAGACGGAACAGAACAAATATTGGAGACAGTGAGGTATTTGATTGCAGTGGACATAACATAAAAACAGTGTCAATGACAAAAATGCCCCTGCAGTATAATATGATTGGAAATATATAATTCATTGATTATTTTAAAACAAATGGTTTGTATTAGTAAAAAAGCTAACAAAGAATAATAATAACAATAACAATAAGAAATTAATTTCGTATAATAATAATAATAATAATAATAATAATAATAATAAATGATAGAAGAAGAAGAGGAAGAAAATTAATAATAGTAAGGAATTCAATAATCACAATAATAATAAGAAAATTAATTATGAATAATAATGATGATAAAAATAATAATAAGAAAATTATTTTTTATAATAATAATTAGAAAATTTATAACAATAATTAATAATAACAGTAATAGCAATAACTATTATTAATAATAATAATAATAACAGCAACAAAATTTATAATAATAATTAATAATAATAATAACAATAATAAATAATAAGAAGAAAATTAATTCGTATAATAAAATTAATAAGAATAATAATATTAATAATAAAAAGAATAATAATAAGTAGAAATTTTATTATTATAATAATGATGATGATGATGATGATGATGATGATGATGATGATGATGATGATGATGATGATAATGATAATAGTAGTAGTAGTAGTAGTAGCAGTACTAGTAATAATAATAATAATAATGATGATGATGATGATAATAAGAATAAGAATAATAAGAATAATAATAATAAGAAGAAGAAGAAGAAGAAGAAGAAGAAGAAGAAGAAGTTCAAAATTTATAATAATGATGATGATGATGATGATGATGATGCTGATGATATAGACAACGACGATGAGTTTAATAATATAATTAAGAATAAAAAATTGCTTATGTTAGGGGAGGGGTATTTCTGATATTTCTTTATGTGTTTTGTTTTTGTCCTTGGGATAAGAAATCTTGTACCATATTCTTGGAAGGAACAAAAAATTTCTGTCCTTGTGCTCTGAAGACGGAACAAAAATGGGTGAGGACAGCAAGCAAATACTACGAGACACAGAACTTTTATATCCTTGTCATCTGTCCTCACCTATGAGGACAGCAACCAAACGCTCCATAAGTGTGATCGTTCCTGGGCTTGACCTGAGTCCTTTAGTTATTCAACCTCTATTTTAGCTAATATCTAGCATATTCTTAGTCTCTACTATCATGAATTAGATTGGAACAAAATATTGAAATACGTTGATCATAAATTCAGATAAATAAGAATAGATAAAGTCTGCTTAAACCTTAACTTTATCAGTATAATTTACTTCATTTGGTGAGAAAGAAACCAAAGAGTTTTCAACAAAATCAGCATAGATAAAACTGTCTTAGCTCTGTAGCTCATAAGTTACATTGTTGGATAAGAAAAAACAATGATAGCTTGTCACATACAATAGCAACTTAGCTCTTCCTATAGAAGACAATGAAATTGCTAAAATTAAGTTTTTTTGTGTGTAAAAATGTTGTAAAATTCTTGTTATTATTCTTGTTGATTTCAATTTTGTAAAGACTTATTGATGCTTTTTAGGGTTAATGAATGAATTCATTTATCTAAAAAAAAGGTTTTATTTTAGATTTCGTTTTATTTTGAATTATTAGATTTAATTTATTATTAGTTCATTAATAGACGTTTATGTATTCCTTTTATTTCAATAAAGTATTTTATTTTTACTTATTCTTATAATTTTTATTTCTTATTTATTATATGTCAATTTTATAAAAGTTTAATACTAATTTAACATTTAAATCTTAAACGTTTCTATTTATAGGCTTGATATCTTGTACTAAACAATGGAAGAAGAGACTTTTTCAATTTTCTCGTTGATTCTTATCAGTTCCTTTCGACTTTTGCAGGGCATTTTTACTGGTAAATGTGGGACAGCTCTAGACCACGGTGTGGTTGTTATTGGGTATGGCACAGAGGATGGTGTAGATTATTGGACAGTGAGGAATTCATGGGGAGACACACGGGGTGAGAATGGTTACATCAGAATGCAAAGAAACTTACTCAACACACTCACTGGCTGGTTCTGTCTGATTTTGCTGAGGCTGGGCATTGTTGTTTGGATCTATGAGCTCAATTAACTTCAACTAGGAAATATCTGCAAAAACAATAAAGGCACACCGGAGGTTGATCGCCGGCCCACCCCTCCGATGCTTAAATCAAATCTTTTGTAGTAGTTTTTGTGGCTATGAATAGAGAGTATTAGGGTTCTGGGGTCATACCTGCGTCATGAGGAGATAATGAACTTATATAGTGAATACCTGCCGGGTTTAGCTCATCATCTTGGGGATGGGTCGATCGGCCCACAAGCCATCCTAGGGTTGGACCTGGGCTTAGCACGACTGACCCAACCATAAGTCCCCCTACTCCTTGAGTCCGATCTGGGAGAAGGACCGATGGAGTACATAGGGTTCGTGCAGCTTGCCTTCTTGACAGCTCGTGATAGGCCCGACCGATCAGACATCGACGTTTAGTCAGAGCACTGGGTTTAATCATTACTTACGGCACGTATCTTCTAACAGATTTTCAAAATTTGAAAGAGAGCGTCCTTTCGGGTCGCTTTTATGGTCATGCACGTCTTTTCAACTACTGCGCCGCTCCGGGTATCTGACAACCCTAATTCGCCACGGCTCAGGTTTTGCCACGCGTCCAACTTCGATTGGTGCGCTCTTTCAGTTGATCTTTGTGATAACTGCTTGGAATCGACAAATTTCCGCACTACCGTTTCTGCGTATTTGATTCTCCAACCTCTGTTCTCTCTACTCTTCATCTCTTTGCCTGCAGTCATCGGAATTTCCTTTTCACAGTCGTTCAAATTCCAAACTTCAGTCACCAAACTAGGTACGTCCTCTCTCTTTTCCTCATCCTATAAATTTCCTTTTTAGTAACCATGTTGTCGACTAGCCTTAGGGGTGAATTTAGACTTAGGGATGAAACCACCTCCTCCTCCTCTTTTTCATCGTCTCCTCTCTAATCTTCATCGCAAACGTCTACGGGGCTTAACGAAGAAGTAGATACGGCCCAGAAAGAGCTCCACTGGGAACTGGCCATCAAAAGTGCTTTACAAATTGTCGAGCCTCTTGAGAGAGCGGCGGAAGTGATGGAGGTGCTAGAGGCAGGGGAAATGAAGCGTCGGACGCAGAGGAAAATGAAGAAATCGCAGCGAGTGACCGGAAAGATGGGCAAGTCGTTGAAAAGCCACCGAGCGACTAATCGACGATGACCGAAAGGGATTTGAACCGATCGATCATCAAAAATAATATCCCTTCGTCCTAGGGACCCAAGTTGGCCTGCAAGAACGAGCGAATTTATAGCAATATGGGAGGCTATTTTGTTGTTTCAAACATCTTTTTCTCGATCGGTGTTATGAGGCTTCCATATGCCCCAATCATCGATGAGGTATGCTGCGCTTATAAATTAATGCCGAGCCAAATCCCCCCGAATGGTTGGAGGTTCATTAACGGTCTCGCCCTGCCGTGCCATCATTTCGGGTGTCCCCCATCGATTGGTATTCAGCGATATTGTTTTAGAATGAATCGAAGCTCAATCACTGGGGCCGGGATCCCTCATTTCTAGTATAAAGATGTAAGGTATCGTCCTGCTGGAACAGCTTCGTCAGTCAAGGCCTGGAGGACGAAGTGCTTCTTTGTGAGGCCCCCGGGATCTACCTTTGAGTCCAGTGCGTGGAGATATCCCCTGACCGAGCAATGGAACGACACTTCTAATTTGTCCTTTACTAGAAAGGAATCTGAAGTGATCGACCGAATTAAGGCGCTTGGTCGATATGTTTTCGATCGTCTTATTCTGGGGTATCGTGAAGGGGCATCGGTCAATGCCTTTTTAATTAATCCCCCACCTCGGATTAACAGGCTAGAATAAGAAACTGCCCCTTCTGGTTGACTCCTCGTAGTTTAACTACCTTTTTTCATGAGTATTAGTTTCGATTTCTAACCTGCTTCTATAATTGTGCAGCCATGGTGAAACTCAAGAATCTCACATCTCCCTCCGATTCCCCCAAGTCCAAAAGCCAGCACAAAGTCGCTAGACCTTCCTTGAAGATGAAGGAGCGAAGCAAGAAGGTGGAGGTCAGTAAAGATATCGCTCAGCCGACTGCACCTGAGAAGTCCACAGCACTGCTGACCCAATCGGCTAATGAGGACCGAGTGGTTATGGAAGAAGAGGTGGAACGATCACTCAAAAGAAAGAAGACCGCTCAGAATGTTGAACGATCGCCCCGCCATTTGGACAAAGGTAAGGGGAAAGAGCAAGTGCCCAGCTCCGAAAAGTGGGTGTTCACGATCAGTCTAAATAAGACTACATCGCTTAGGGACACCAATGTGGCTCTTCACGTTGCCCAGAAGGTTATCCCTCCTGCGGACGAAGAGTTTTTGGATTCGTTAGGTGACAAGGAGATGATGGCTGGTCTTGTGCGCGACTTAGCAAAGGTAATCTCCACCCCCCTCCCCCTTTTTTTTTAACAAAGTTCTTCATCGTAGGATCTGGCGTTCGCCTCTGGAATGTATCAGCGTATTGATCGGTTCGCTGAAGTCGCCCGATCGATGGACCAGGAGATTAAAGATCTTCTTGGCCAGGTTACCATTTTGAGGGCTCAACTTTTAGAGGTGGAGGAGGAGAAAAGTAGAGCGGTTGCGTCAAGGGACAAACGGGAAAAAGAGTGCCGAGCATTGCAGCTCAATAATAAGGAGATGAGGGATCTGTTTGGTTTAAAGCGAAAATGACAAGGAACAAAAATGAAGAATTGCGATCCTTTTTTTTTACATTAAGAAAAAAGTCACAACAAATTACATGACTAATTGAGGGATACTAATCCCTATTATATCTTTTAGGCAGGTCGAGTATCACCCCGAGGGTGTATTTATAAAAATGATAATCCCTAACTTAAAATTAACAGGAAAATTGGAGAACTAGTCGACACACTTATTAACCTCGCAGTAGGTGGAAAACTACGACTCGGTTGTGATTTAATAATTCGTTGATGCTTATAACTAAAGGATTAAGCGACGTTGTTTTTTTGGTGGAGTCTGATAAAGTACTCATCACTATTTAAGAATCCAACTCTAAGTTTATTTTGTGATAAAGTACTCATCACTATTTAAGAATCCAACTCTAAGTTTTACGTCCCAAGTTTTACGTCCGTCTAAGCGCTTCTTGAGTGCGCTCATTATCTTCTTGTTGGTGTTTTCTGCAATACCGTTGCTTTGAGGATGAGCCACTGAAGTCAACTGGAGCCTTATCTTTAGTCGGTAACAGAAATCTTTGAACTTGTTATTATCAAACTGTCGACCGTTGTCTGTAACTAAGACCATAGGCATCCCAAAACAACTCAGTATATTCTTGCGTACGAAGTTTTCAATTTTCTGTTCAGTAATGGTGCGCGACCGCTTCTACTTCTACCTATTTGGTGAAGTATTCGACTGCTACTATCAAAAACTTCTTCTGCCCAGGACCGAGAAGAAAAGGACCTATTATGTCCATTCCCCATTGAGCAAAGGAGATGGGATGGCTCACAATTTTCAGCCGCTCGGTTGGTTGATGAGACAAATTGCTGTTCCTCTGGCAGGCCTCACATCGGTTATCCTTCTCCTGACAATCTTTCTTCATTGTCGGCTAATAATACCCTTGTCTGATCAATTTGTGAGCTAACATTCTGCCTCCTAAGTGATTCCCGCACATTCCTTCATGAACTTCTGCCATTGCCCGTTCTGCCTCTTCTTCGTTCAAGCAACGTAATAGCGGCCAGTCATAAGAACGCTTGTACAGGACGTCATTAACAATTACATATTCAGCAGCCTTTACCCTTAGTTTCTTGGCTCCCAGGGCTTCTAGCGGCTGTGTTCCCTTAAGAAGGTACTATCTAATCGGCTCCATCTAACTTGATTGTTTAGCATCTGTTTTGAGGACTTCACTAGCTTTCTGAATACTAGGCCGGTTTATCCGCTCGACCAAAATGTTATTCCCTGCATTTTGATCGAAAGTCATCTTGGAAAGCGCATCTGCCTGAGCATTTTGCGTCCTCTCTATCCTGCTGACCGAATATTCTTCAAGATTACTCAACTCTTGCTTTACCAATTCCAAATACCTAATCATATTGTCCCCTTTTGCCTCATACTGCCCGTGACTTGACCGACCACTATTTGGCTATCGCTGTACACCTTCAAATATTTCACCCCTATCTCTTTTGCCAACTGAAGACCGACTATTAAAGTTTCGTATTCTACCTCATTATTGGATGCTCTAAATTCTAATCGGAGAGCGTATTCCACCTTTTGTTCCTGGTGTGGGCTGATCAAGACCACTCCTGCTCTGCATCCCTTTGCGTTGGACGACCCATCAACAAATAAACTCCAAGCAGGGCGTTGCTCGTTCTGTGGGGTAGGTTGACTCATTTTTGCGACAAAATCTGCCAATACTTGGGCTTTGATCATTGTCCGTGGTTTGTAGTGTATATCAAACTCTCCCAGCTCTACCGCCCATTTTACTAACCGTCCAGAGGTTTCAGGCTTTTGAAGGCATTGCCTGAGGGGTTGATCGGTCCATACCTCAATTGTGTGACTCTAGAAGTAGGGCCTGAGTTTCCGTGTTGCGGTTATCAATGATAGGGCCAGCTTCTCAATAGGTGCATATTGCGCTTCTGACCCGTTCAAAACCTTACTGACATAATAGATCGGGCATTGTTCATTTCCATCCGATCGAACGAGAACTGTACTGATCGCCCCCTCTGTAACTGCCAGATAAATGATCAACTTCTCCCCCTCAGCGGGGCTCTGCAAAATGGGCGGACTGGTCAGATATTGCTTC
>JANIJH010000225.1:80370445-80384832 GCA_024520975.1 Erythroxylum areolatum | reverse complement strand
GAAACTGAAATATGTCCTAAAGAGTCTTGAAATTTGGCTTGAAGTTGAGAATTGTATTCTGTCGAGGTATGAAAACAGTCTGCAGATTTTTTATTATAAATTGAATGATACTGAGCCAAAATGCATAAAATTGATGTCATTGAACACTTAAGACATTGAGGAACATTTGTTTAGTAGAAGGTATTACCTAAATACCTCATTGTCTAGGCCAACATGGTCATACAAATCTAACCCGAAATCTACTTAAGATAAAAATCTGAAATTTTGATAAGTTTCATGAATGATATTATGAAGTTGAAGAGGTTTAATAAATTGAAATATGCTTCATTATTTTGATGATATCTTGGTCTGTAGAATTTCAAATGAGTTGATTATTGATTTATATTAAAGTAGAGACATATGGCTACAACTTTCTTGAAGAAGTTGACTTTTAATTCTATCTTTAAGGATTCCAAAATCTAGCTTGCAATTGAGTCTTAACTGAGGCTGTAGTACTACCTGAGACAGAAATCATATCCTGTTGATATTGAACCAACTGTATTGATAGAGGCTGAATTAGACACAGGTGTCTTCACAAAGGTTGTAGGTTATTCTCTTAGCTTTAAATTGGTATAAATTTTGTAATTTTTGGATATTGGAATTGAGAGATATGGGTTGTACAACTTGAATACATGATCAGATCTAGCCAAAATTTCAATTATACATAGTCTATGGTATTTTGAGCATAACTCATAGAATAATGAACCAAATTGAATAATCTTGGTATCAATAGAGACTTAAGACACAGAAGAACAATTTTCTAGAAGAAAGTGCTACAGAAATACATCATTTTGTTTATCTTATTGATTGTGCAAAGCTGACCCAATTGAAATGCTTCCAGCAAAAGCTGGAATAGTAATTGAATGTATGAATTTTGGAAATTTTGAAGTACAATTGATGTTTACATCAGTTTAGTAAGAAAATATACTCGAGAATTTATCATGAACATGCATGTTATATGATACATTCATACTAATGCTGATTCAATTACATGAAAAGTATGGTAATATGAACTTATGTTTGATTGTATATAGAAGGGCAAGTAGAGCGATCACTTCTAGATATTGTCGGAACTTCAAGGCAATAAACGAAAGGGAGTGATTGTGAGTAATCTTAGATGGTCACACCTTACTTTGTTCTACTTGTTGGATTTGATTTATGCTAATTGTGTTCTGAATTATGGATAATGATTGTCCGAGGTGATTGATGCATGTTTATATCATTGGAAGTGCTACTTGCTTGTGAATATGATTGAATACTTGCTTTGTAAATAAAATGTCTAAAATAACTTTGTTTTGTTTTAAAACTGTTGAGTCCTAGTTGTGGGTAAATAGGCAGGCCTAGAAGGATCTACAGCTACTTCTGTGACACTTCGATGTCTGACACTTTGGTGTCTTCTGTTATTGACACTTTGTTGTCTTCTATTATTGAGACATAAGTCTCTTCTGTGATATGATACTAATTATGGTATCTTCTGTATAAGTCTCGTTACCTACTTCTGTTGATGGAATAATAGTCATTTGATTGTGTATTCTGATATATGTTGGATTTTGAAATAAACAAAATGATGTTTTAAACTGAAGGGATTGTGCCTTTTTTATACTCAATTCTATTAAGTATGCAACTGATCTGAAATTTAAATTTCTGCTTGTGCTGTAACTTGATTCAGTATGATTAATTGTCAAATTATTTATAGTTTAGTTATTACTCACTAAGGTATATGCTTAGCATGGTGGATTTGCACCGTGTAGGTTCAAAGAGAAAGACTTAAGGACTGGGGTGAGTCAATCGCGATGGCCAATGAAATCTGAGTCTCATTTTGATAAAAATATTTTTGAGTTTATTTTGGCTTGTATATAAAGTCTATGACTCTGAATTGTTGTAAGTTTTTGTAATAACTAATTTCAGGCTGGTTTCGATTTTTGAAACAAATTTATATTATGTTTAAGTGATATAATGTATGTATGTTTTGAACAAGTTTGGAATAATATGTAATGTATATTTGTTTAAGATTCTAAAAATGCTTGTATGAAATGTTTCGTATGTTTTGGAATGTTTTGTATTTTGTAGGTTGTGTATGTGTGGCACTCGCAATATCCTCCCAGGGGGTATATATGGGTGTCACACTTTTTATGTACTTGTCAATAATTTTGTTTTATCTTTCTTTTGTATTATGCTTTAGTTAGACAAGAAGGGATATATAGTTATTGAGAATTTTAATCACGTTTAAAGGAGGAAGGAAGATTGAATTATACAAAGAGATCTTCTCACTTTCTCTCTCTTTCTCTATATGTCTTTGTTTCTAATATTGAAGAGAAAAGCTAGCAGAAGGTGAATTCCTTGTCAAGGGCATGCAAATCCATTATATATTAGGTACTATATATTTATCATTTTACATTTCATCATAAACCTTCCAGATCGGAGGTTTCTCATTTTTACTGTTTAGGATGGAATGAGATATAATATGACCCTCCTTTTCCATCCCATTCTATTATAAACCTTCATCCCAAACGATGAAATAATATTACACTCCATTCCATTCCATTAATAAACCCCAACCAAATATAGCCTAAGTACAATCTTCTCACATCTTTAGTGAGGTAAAATCCTAATTTTTAAGGTTTCGGCTTTTGCTTAAATTGTTCCACAGTGAGGTAGGCATTTTAAAAATATACGATACCATAAATTGTCACAGGAACCATATTATTATTCTTGCGATTTAATATTCTAAATTAGAAAATGCAAATTTTCTTAGAGACAACTCATTGTTAATTGTTTGTTTACACTTGATAAAGGATTTTTAAAACTAAGAAAAAAATTATTAGGTGAAATTTTAGATCTAGAAAACTAGCTAAAACAACAATAGATACTTTGAACTACATCAAGTCCTTTTTAAAAGTTATTAGGAGCTTTAAAATAGATAACTTTATAATAAAAAATTACCAGAAAATTTAGTATCCTAATTAATGGAAAATATTGAAAAATTGCAACCACAAATCCCTTTCGTTGACTCTTAATATGCAAACTAAGATAAGGTTTACAGATTAAATAAACACGAACTTAAATACCCAGTTATTCTGTCAATCGGTACTAACATTTGTATCTATTTGCTATATAGTGGTGACCACTTTGAGTCACAAGATTGGCATCGTGGCATATACAATATGGAAGAAATAACTGATTCATAATCTATAGTGATTGGTACTTTTCCATCGATAAACTTGGTTTACAATAACAAGGAGTTAATGTCTATGAAGTAGGATTAGTAAATTTTGTTCTTATAACTAAGATTTTATCAAAAATATATAATTTTTAAGTGTGTTAAGTATGTGTTTATATATAATTATATATAATTAATAAAGCATTTACAAGTTAAGATAAAATTTCAATAATGAGAATCAATTTGGTCCACAGTGATATAAGTTAGCGATTTTCCTCTCTAAAGTTATACTTCTTACATAAATTGGAAATTTAAGTTTGAATGAAAGTTTTTCTTATTAATTTGGGAATTGTTAGATAATTGAAGTTGAATAACTTATTGCTCATTTATTTCTTATTTTATTAGGATGTAGAATCTAATTGAATAAGGAATTATGTTTCACTATAGGGAAGAAATTGATAGACATAGTTTACTTCAATACATTGGTGGTAGTAAATTATTAGTTGAAGCTATTGACTTAGACAAATTATGTTAGTTTAGTATTGTGGGGATTGCTAAGCATGATTGGTATGATAGATTGGATAAAATGTATTATAAGCAGCTAAATAAATATTAAGAAGGTAGGTTAATTGAGATTATAGATAATTCAAAAACAAGTGATTTGAATTATATTGTTGGAAACCATGAAAGAGTGAAGGTTTATTTTGAAGGTGAGTATAATAAAGAGAAAGCATTAAAAGCATATAATTTAGATGATGGTTATGATAACACAGATCCAACAAATGTTAAAGAAAAAGATAATCATTATATAAAGGATGAACTGCTTATTTTAAAAGTAAGTAATATATATGATAAATCAAACATTAAATAAAAATTTGTATTATTAAATGACAATTATGATAATGGTGTTCCTATTAAAGATGTGTATGTTAAGCATGAAGTTTTGAAAAATGTGCATGATGGTGAGCCTGATGGTGTTCATGAAGTGCTTGATGGCGCAATGAATATTAAGTATGATGTGCCTAATGCTTCTGTTGATGATGTGCCTGATGCTTTTGTTGATGATGTGCCAAATGCTTCTATTGCTGATGATGTGTCTAATGTTTCTACTGATGAGATATGCCTAATGCATCTTCTGATGATGTGGCTAATGCTTTTGTTAATGATAATTTACCTAATCCTTCCCCTGATGATAATATCCCCAATTCTTCTATTACTAATAATATGTTTAATGCTTATGTTGATGATAATATGCCTATTGAGGATGTGCATAATCCTTCTTCTAAAAATGATAATAGAGATAGTGATAGTAATAGTGATAGTGATCTGGTGACTGATTTGGAATGTGAAAGTGAAAGACATGATGATGAGCTCTAAGCTGTTAGATCAACATATAAAGAGAGGAAGTCAAAGAAAAGGAAAAAAATCATGAAGGTAATAAAGGGCATGAAGATGACCAGGAGATTATGTTTCTAAAAAATACAATGAGTATATTGAAAATGATGACCCTAGTTAATGCTATACAAGTTCAAATGAAGATATTGACAGTGCATAGACAATAGGTAAATGTAAACAAAAACTATATTATGATTCACCATTTAATATTCCTATTTGAGATATATATTTTAAGTTTAAATATGGAAAATAATTCAAGGAGGTCATGATTAAATACTCTATTGCAAAGAGTTTCGTTTTGAAATATATAAAATATAAGAAGTCTTGAGTGAGAGTGATATTTAGATCATAATGCCCTTGGTTATTTTTTGTAGGTTCGAAGAGAAATGACAACAATTTTGTCATGAAGAGATATAAACCTAAGCATAGTTATATAATGACAAACATTAATAAGCTCATCAGATCGAAATGGATTGTAGGCTATTACAAAGACGTGATTAAGTTGTAACCAAATATCAAGGTTAATCAGTTAAAGGCTTTATTGAGGAAGGAGTTAAAGGTGGATGAGCTTTAACACCTGCAAGAGAGAAAAAGCAAGTGTGTTCAAAATGATGCATGAGTGTTATATGGGATAATTTGCTAAACTCTTAGGGTATGGAGAATAGGTGAAGATCAAGAACTAAGGTATGATAAGAGCAATCAAAACAAGCATTAATAATAAAGGCAGAAGGATATTTACAAGGTGCTATGTTTGTTTTAATGGTTTTAAAAGGGGTTGGATTGAAGGTTGTAAACTAATAAAAGGACTGGATGGATGTTTCTTAAAGTGAATATGTAAAAGATAGTTGTTGGTTGCTATTAGAAGGGATGGAAACAATTAAATGTTTCCTATTGCTTAAGGTGTAGTTAATGTTGAGTGTATCGAAACATGGAAGTGGTTTATAGAACTTCTTATTTCATATTTACAACTCAAAGATGGTAATGGCTTTATATTCATAACTGATATACAAAAGGTATTTCTATATTGAATTAAATATATATGTTTATATACATGCATTAAATAAATATTTTTATTTTTATTTATTTTCTTTTCTTTTTTATATTATTGTTCAAGGTCTTGTATATGCAATGAAAACGTTTTTACCAAATATTGAGAATAAAATGTATCCAAGGCATATTTATGCTAATTAGAGATATAGATGGAATGGAGATGATCTAAAGTTGTAGTTTTGGATGACAAGTAAGGTAACATTTGTTCCTAATTTCAATGATCAATTACATATGCTAAATGATTTGAGACTAGCTTGTATTAAAGCTCTATTAGACTATCATAAGGAGACATGGTGTAAGGCATATTTTAGTGTTAATTGTAAGTGTGATTATGTGGATAATAACATTATTAAGAACTTTAAAGGTTAGATCTTGGAGGCTAAAAGCCTATAGTTAGTATGTTAAAGCGTATCAGGAAGATATACAAAAAGGAATTTTAAGTATAAATGAGATGGAAACATATCACCAAGAGTATAGGTTGTATTATAGGTGAATAAGAAAGAAAGCTTTAATTGATTTGTTGATTTGAATGTAGCTGATGGATATAAAGTTGAGCATGGATTAAGAGTGTGAGAATTAGTAATCATATTTGTACTTATAGATATGGGGATCTAACAAGGATTCCAAGTCCTCAAGTCATGGCTATCATTTTCCTTAACCATCAAAATCGCGATAACTATGTTGAAAAATTACATAGCAATAAGAGGTATCTGTAAGCATACAAGTACTCCTTCAAGCCATTTGATGAAAAAAAATATTTTGGCCCTATGTGAAGTTGTTAAGCCACTTGTAATAAAGAGAACACATGGTCAACCTAAAAAATAGAGAAATTTGGGCAACCTAAAATATGAAAAGCAACTAGCTATGGAAGAAGAATGACTCACACTAAATGTGGACAATAGGGGCATAAATAAAGATCATGCAAAAGTCTAATAAATGTAAGAAATTTCTTAGTTGTTAGGGAACTTAATAACCTTTTTATTACTAACGAATTAATGTTTGAAAAATACATATAGGTACTAAGATCATCTAGTACCAATTTAAGGAGAAAACAAGGAACTAAATTTGCAAATTCTGTATGTACTGCATCAATAAATGTTACACATGCTGAAGTGACCTGTTGTAACACCTTACTCTTGCAAGACATGTACCCGACATCCTGAGTAATATCCGAGTACGTGCCTCATAAGGGTGACATGCTAAAACAATCAATTGATTGAAATTCATTTCAAAATTTTCAAAATATCACACTTATATACGGAAAATCAATAATGGAACTTTGGACCCATTTTATGCGTAAACATTTTCAAACACAATGTTACAACCATTATATAACTCGTCAGAATTTTACTAGTCACTGGGACCCATTTCAGATACAAAATATTTTAGTCATGAAGTTATTACATTACAAAATCATTTACATACACATTGTAAAATACTTGTGAATACATATTTTGATACAAAAAAAGAAATACAAATGCAGATGCGAACTAATCCCGACTTCTATCTCTTATTCGAATGCAATGGCTTGACACCAATTTCTCTAACTGGAGATATTCTTTAAGCCTAAAAAATATTGCAAATTTTGGGTTGAGTTTTTCAAACTCAGTGAGTGGACCATCCTCGATGGCTCACTCAAACACATAACACATCAATTCAAACACATAACGCATAATGCACATCACTTCATCAATTCAACATATTGTGTTACATATAGTACATATTCACTTAAATCATATATCACATTTAGAAATCAGGCAATTATTTAAATCATACGTATCAGATGCATATGTAGTGCTCATGAGACTCACTTTTAATTTGTTATTGTTGTGACCGAGTGCTTATAATTGCCTCGTATTTATTGTGGATACCGGGTTCATTGATAACTGTCCCATATCTGTTAGGGATACCAGACTCATTATACATAGTGAGCCTTTGGTTCTTAATCACATTCTGAGCTTTAAGCTCTTTTTTTGTGGCTACTCTGATCACAACAACCTTTATGTTGTCATTCATTCATGTAATAAAATGCATCAATCACATAAGATCAATCAGTCACTTTATTTCACTTTACACATGTCATCAGACTTTGGTCCGACATTCAACATTTAAGTTGAGAATCACATATTTCATTCACATGCACATTTGCATTTTTCTTCAAAACTTGGTACAGGATACAACAATCAAGTTAAGTATCATTTATTTAGTCAAATTCACATACAATGAGCACTTCCAATATGATATTCATGCATCAAATGCCTCGGACTATCAAAGTTCGGAATCAACACAATCACATTGCATATCAATTATATTAGTAGTAATTAAATGTAGAAATTTAAAATAGAACAAACAATAAAATGAGACCATCTAGATCGGCTCACAGTATGCTCCAGGTTAGCATTAGCTTCCATGATCCGAAAACTTCTGGATGCAAACATTCTATCCTATATCATTGTTATGCAATACACATATTGCTCACACATTATTAATTGCACAATCTTATAAATACTCAATCACATACATATGTATATGTGTTGTGTATAATACATGCTCAATGAAAATACCGAGTATATCATCTAAATTCACATCTTATGATCATCCATACTTCAAAACTCGTATAAATATAATTTGAAATTAGGTTTAGACCTCAATAAAAGAAATAGAATCGAAGTTCATAACATAATTAATCATTGCAAATTTTTCTAAAAATGGACTTTTGAGTCAACTTTGCATGATCATTATAACAAGGAAAATGAGCCAATTAGGCAAAATTTTCCTTTAGAAAATTGTTCCCTTATGTATTAAGTTTCAAATGACACCAAGATCATACAATTTGATTCAGTATACTGAAAGTTATACTCAAAATATCTCGGACTATTCTTAAACTATAAAAGTGCTCTGTACTCACCTTCAAGCCATATTTTGGAACTCTTAGAGACATAATTAAAGTTTAATTTCTTGAAGAAATTTGTATCCATATGTATCTAGTTTAATATAAATAAAAAAATAACCTAATTTGGATATTTATAGATCAAACTATGGCCAAAATACCAAAGCATATTCGGTGAAAACACTCTATTTATCATATTCCAGCACACTTCATCATTTTTATCCTAAATTCATAAATCAATCTTTTCCAAATGAATTAATATGGCCATAAAATCTTTTTGAGGGGAAGGACAATGTGTGAGGAGTTTTTTTGGTTCAAATTTCAATTCATTTGGAGGTCGGGAGCAGAAGTTATAACCGAAAGAATGAAGGATGTTCAAAACTATCAACTATCAGTATGCCTTCATTGTCACGATCGTGCACTTCCAATTGATCTTCCTATATGACGATCGTGCTTGTGCATGATCATGCAACCCCTTCATGACCCCTTAGAGTCATGATCATACACTATCTTTTATTCCTACTTCTTCCAGCTCTTCCCAAAACAAACTTTCAGGTCAATTTTGCACTATCATTTTGACAATGAAAATGAAGGATTTAGGCCAAACATTCTTCTAAACGATTGTTACTTTAAGTTTCTAATGAAACTAATTAGATGCAATTTGGTTTAATATTCTGCAAGTTATACCTAAAATACTACGGACTATTCCCAAACCACGATAGAATCCAAAAGTTCAAATTCAGGCCAAATTTTGAAATTCCTAGAGACAGAATTCAATTTTGATTTCTTTATGAAAAATATAGTCATATGTCTCTATATCAATATAAACTTAAAATCATCCCATTTGGATGTCTAATGATTAAGATATGGCTAAAATATAGATGCATGCTCAGTGAAAACACTGCATCTGCACATTTTCCATTTTCTTTAACACCATCATTTCATCTCCAAAAATTTTTTGCACTCATTTTATACATATTTTCAATGATCTTTCAAACTTAAAAACATCTCTATAACAATTTATGATTCATTAATCATCATACATGTAAAAGCAAGACATCAATGTATTCATTTCATCATTCAAGACTCACACATCTAAGTGTCATGATCAAGTCATCAATCTCTAATTACTCATCATATTAGTTCCATTTAATACTACCCATGATAATTAAAGAATAACTTACTTGATTTAGCTTCAAAATCTTCAAAATATCACTTAACCCTATCTCCCAAGCATCATACGATCTTCATCATTCTAAAGATGGTAGGGATAGGTCTTTAGTGACAAATGTGAAGAAGATAGCAAAAATGACAGTAGCAAATGGAGATGAGAGTGATCTTCAACGTTGATGAGGTAAGAGTGAATGTCATGGATGAGAACAATGGAAGAGTTGAAGAAGGTTAGAGCATTTTGTGACAAAAATATGAAAGACAAAGGAGATGGCCATTCAAAATGATAAAGTCTCGTGAGTGGTGAGTGGCAAATGTTGTGACACTTGTCACTTGCCACTTGTCCTTTTATTGTGGTCTCTAATTGATTCTTTTAAAAAGTTAGTCTATTTGTCTCTAATTTTCAACCCAATTTTCTCTTAATTTTTAATAACATTTGTCATTAAATCCCAATGTCATTTATAAACATTTCTATGTCTATTTGACTCTTAATTCTACTATTATTTATTAATTGTCTTACATTTGGAATTTTTCTTAGACCCAAAAATTTCAAAAATTTCCTAAATTTCACTAAAATTCTAATTCAATACATATACTCTCCAAATCAATTTTCAACACATACAAACCACAATTCTCAATATAATCACATTTATAGATCAATTATACTCGAAAATGTCAATGAATGCATGTACAGTCATTTTAATGTGTAAAAATCGATATTCACGTGTGTGTGTGTGTGTGTATTATATTATGCATGAGCATGAAATGCACTTTTCTAATCTCTTATAGCTATTTTCTCAATTACAGAAATCTAGGGTTCTAGCCCTTATTATTGGAACGGGATGTTACAATTCTCCCCCTTAATAAATTTCATCATCGAAATTCTTATCTGATTGATCAAAAAGGTAAGGGTGTTGTTTCCTCAAATGCTCCTCTGTTTCTCATTTAACTTCATCACTTAAATAATTTCTTCCAATTGACAATAGTCGATAGATTCATTAGGTCTTTCAATCACTTATTTACTCATTCACTATCTTAACTAGTTCCTCAATATATCTCAGATTACTCTCAATTTTACTTCCAGTATCAATAACACATATATCAGATCATAGCAATATTTCCTAAACATATCCATATAATACTGTGTGAATCTGAAACATCTTTTATTGGTAATACTAACTCATAAGTCAATGGTCCTATTCTCAATAACTTTAAAAGGAACAATACAATTCGAGCTTACCCTGAGCACACCTTGTTAAGGTGATACTCTCATAAATGTTTCATCTTTTGCTTAATAATTCACATATCTTTAATGTTAATACACTTAACTCCTATGTCTATCTCACTGTATTTCGTATCTTCAGTGTTGATCTACCTAACTCGTTTATCTTTCTTGAATCACTTAATTACTAATACAGATCAATTTCACTTATTAACAACATCTCTAATCAATTATGGCCTTCAACTATTTTAGGCCTTATTCATCCAAATATAAAGGCTGACGACTCTTTCTATCATATAATGCCTTTTATAGTATTCTAATGGTATCACTATGATAATGATGGCTATGCTTAAATTCAATTAAAACTATGTATTGACCTCATATTCCTATCAACTCCAAAATGTAAGCTTTAAGCATATCTTCAACATGTGAGACTGTTGGTAATTCAAACATTCAGTCACTTGATTCTACATTCTTGGCCGCTAAATGTTGTTTCGGCGAATTCCTACTAGGATGTGTAACTTAGGTTGTTATTAGTGCTTTCTTTAATAATCTCTTTGTTTAATCATCTTTATCGGGTACACGTACTTCTTATTTCAATCCTAAAAATATCATTTTTCCTATTCAAATCAAAATTCAGATTCATTTTCAATTTCTCTATAAGATTCACAATTTTTGAATCCTCAATTTGGGCTTTGCTAGTTCTTTCATATAAAACTGATTTTAAATTTCAATGTAGCTAATAATACTTCATTTTGCCCTAAGTTCAACCCAACATTCTATGTTCTTTATGCACTAGGTTTGATAACCTCAATACATGGATTTGTGCTATTCTGTTATTGAATTTTCTATTCAAAACACTAGATACACACTAGCTTTACTAGGATAGTACTCATTTGTATAATTATAATTTTTTAGTAATTCTATCCATTATCTCAATCTTATATTCAATCATTTCAAACTTAATAATTATCTCAAACTTAAATGATCTGTATATTTATATATATCCAAAACATTTCACTGTACGTATAATATCTCTAAGCTCTCAAAGAAATTACTAACGCAGCAAGTTCTAAATCATGTTCTGAATAATTCAACTCGTGAGACTTTAATTGTCTTGATGCATATGAAATGACTTTGTTATGCTGCAATAAACTGCATCTTAATCTTTGGTGTGAAACATCAATAAATATTACATAATCTCCAAATCCAAATGATATAATTAACATCGGTGTTATAATTTCTCAAAACTCTTTTTACATTTATCAGTCCAAATGATTTACACATTTTTCCTTAGACATTTTTGTCAAAGGGTTAAGATCAGTAAAAACTCCTTAATAATCTCTAGTAGTATCCAGTATATAGCTAGTTCTAGAGAACTCCAAATTTCATACATATGCCTTAGGAGTTTCTCACTTCATCATTACCTATATTTTGTTTGGGTCTCTCAATATGCCATGTTCAGATACTATACGACCCAACATATTATTTGATCACGCTAAGATTCACTCTTATTGAATTTGGCCTATAATTGTTTCTACCTTCCTGATATGTAAGATTTACTTTAAGTATTCAAAATATTATTCTCAACTTTTCAAATACATTCAATATATCTTCTATGATCATAGTCACTAATTGATCCAAACAAAATTGACACACTTTATTCTTCAATGTCATAATACTGTCGGGGGCATTGTTAGCTCAAACATATATAGCTAAAACTCTACGTGCCCATGATTATTTATCGTAATTCCTTAAGTTACTAATTCCTCAATGAGATAATATTATCTCATATTATTTTCGGTTTCCCAATTGACTTATTTTCTCCAATAATTTTCTCCATTCATTTGATTTTCTCTGATTTTACATTGAGTTATTCTAATGTCCGTTCATTTATACCAGTTTATCAACACATTTTAATTTATTTGCAATCTTAACTTCATGTGTTGGTAATGTGGGCCTAAATTCTCCTCACAATAGTAAGAGTGTCGCCCCAAATTCAAGAATCCAATTACATAGTAAAACACATATACTCTTTATAGCATATTCTACCTTATGCTTGAGTCTTAGTTAGAAATGGGACTCCAAGATTCACTTCTGACTCATTAAATATTCATTTCTGATTTGTTCCTTCGTTGATCATTCTTAAAAATAAACTATTTGGTCTGCTTAACCTAATTCAGTTATATTCTTCTTCAAAAGAAGATTTCTTGCTACTATCATCTATATTGTTCATGTAATCTTTATCAATCAAATGTTTTCATCATTGCTTATCTTCAAAAGGAAATACAAATATAGATCAGTAAATTTTGCACTTTGATTTTCTAGTTTAGCATTAACCTATAAATCTTTGGGTTAATTTTCCTTGTTCTGAACTTAAAGATCTATACGAGGAACTTTGCTGTAATTTGGTAAAAGTTTTGTAATGGTGGGCTTGCTTTGTAGAATTCTTGTTCAGGGTCTGCATTCAATTTGATCTTCATTTTGTGGTTCCTTGATTCTCTTTTCGGGTTTGAGATTAATAAGAAGTTTGTGTAAACAATGAAGTGCATGAATTGTTGACTTTTTTTCGTGAGATTTCACAGTCCACTTATTTTTGCATCTTCTTTTTCTTCGATTTGGACTTCTTATGTCTCTCCACTCTCTTTGCTTTTCGCTGTGAGCTTCTATTTTTTCATACCCATCAAATTTTAAACCAATTTTTCTGTAGTTTTAGCTACACAATCATTGTTGTGGTCTCTCGGTACTGACAGTAGTCGTGGTTGGTTCTTGATTGTTTCTTGGTGTTCTTTGAGTGGGTTTTAGGTTAAGTTTTCATCTCCTTCAACTTGTTCATTATTTGTTTATTTGATTTGTGTTTGTTTGGTGCTTTTCAACATGGCTAGTGATGCTTTAGCTTCCATAAGCTCGATGGTTCTCCCTTTTTAGGGTTTTGGGTGTTCTTTGGTTGGGACTTGGATAGGTTTTTAATGTCTGGTGTCATATATTAGATCGAAGTACTGAGTGCTTTTACCTTTGGGCTTTATTTGGTAATATGGGGTTATTATTGTTTAGCTATATTTCTTAGGCCTATAAATAGTTGCACGCAAATCTTCTTCCTTAGATTTCTCAGGCTCCCGCAAAGTGCCGCTGAGAATTTATTGCTAGATGCACACTAAAAATGGACATGTTCTAAATTCTAAGAGACAGGTGGGATCTTTTGGGATAACTACTCTTTAATTTCAGTCGGCAGCTTAGCAGGTATTTGTGGGTCTAGCCATTATCAAGTATATCTCTTTGTTATATCTTATTTATTTATGTTTTCTTATAATTTTATTTACATAATTATTTAATGTGGTTGGTTGTTTTTTTCCTTTTCCTATTGGTCCAAAGTACTTGCGCGGACATTGAGTATTCTAATTGTTTTCCTACGTTACCTTCCCATTTATGTTTCTGTCTTTCATGCCTGAATTGTTCACTAC
>JANIJH010000225.1:80329333-80350183 GCA_024520975.1 Erythroxylum areolatum | reverse complement strand
CTCCGTTTTTTGTTGTCGTTTTTGTAAAAAGAAAAATAGGTAAGTAAAACGTGTTTGGCTTACTCTGTTGCGATTTTATGTTTATGAAAATAAAAAAACCACAACAGTTTTATTTAATTACTTTTGTTTATTTTTATATTCTGTTATTGGAAAACAATTTTAAGGTATAAATGTTAGTGATAGTAGGTATAAGATATGATTTTAGTTGTGATGTTGGGATGAATTTTTGATATATGTAAGGTATTTGATGAAATGTCTGTTCTTTGAAAAAATGATTTTAGTTCTTTATTTTCAGCTATTTTTTAGTATGAAATCATAATTTCAGTTCTTTATTTCCCCTTAATAAAGTGTAGTGTTAAAGGGTATTGCTTTTTTTTTTTTGTCTTTTGTTGACTTGATTGGTGGATAAAAGAGCGAAAAGAACTAAATGTTAAAAGGGTATTGCTTTAAATACCCTTTAAAAATAAGAATAAGAAATAGTGTTAAAGGGTATTGCTTCTTTACATGTCCATATGATCTCTAATGTTCGCTAGAGATATTGTTAGTAAGATGACAATCACATTTCGCTTTCGAAGCCACTTCTGTGACTCTTTTCAACAACCCTCAAGTCCTAATGGCCACATTTCATGTTCAACAACCGTGAGACGATAATTATCTAAAAACCTATGTGACACTCACTAATTAATCTATTAGCTCTCTTAATCTTGTTTTGTAATGTAAATGAAAGTTGATCAAGCTTCCACTTTATGGCCTATATGGAGCAAAGTCTGTCAAAAGGCATAGATCAATACTTATTGAGCTTTTTAACGAAAACATTGACATTGCAGTAGTTAGGGAATAGTTGTCACCTTTCTACTTCCCAGCCAAAACCTTATAGCGTGTTTTGATATACTCAATTTACATGTGTTCTTTCTTCAGGAAAAAAGTAAGTAAAAAAAAACTAGACGTTAAGATTGTGTTTGAAACCCTCTTACTAGTTCTATTTATCATATAGTAAAATTCTAAGTGTTCACTGCATTATTATAAATGTAGTATTAGTACATATATTGAAATGAAAATGTTAATCACGAGAGAATAGGAATTCCAATCAAACAAAAATTGGATTTCTCATTCCAAAAACCAAGAGTGTAAAAGTAATTTTCATGCTGACTAAGAAGTCTGGAATAAGAATATAAAAATGATGATATTACAGAAGTTGTGACAATAAGTCTCATATGGCAAAGAGGTTTTAGTAGTAGTTATACCATAGGAAAATTTGATATTTGGTTCTCCGAACAAAAGAGAGCAAAAAGAGTAATTATTGTTTATTGTTATTTTCAAGACTCTAAAAACTACATACCAATATGATAGCCATTATCCTACTATATGCAGGGATGCTACCATCCTGGTCCTCTTTGGTTTCTTACTATGCTTGCTTCTCTACATTGATGAATAATGATGCTGCTACGAGGCACTTATAAGGCACTGATTCATGAGAAGTTAAAGAGTATGTCAATAATAAGCTAAGCTAGCTTATTATTGATGACATGTGTGACTATTTCAATCACAACAACCTCTTTGAATTTCTAACCATATGCTTATCTAGCTAGATTTGAACTGAAAATAAGCATAAGAAATAGAAAATTTAGAAAACAAGAGGATTTGATGAATTCTGTTGTTCACCAAAAGGAGATTGTTGATAATTTTAATTGGATTGAATGAAAATGATGATCAAAGTGGTAGAAAACAAAGACGTTATAGTAATGATGAGGACAAATACTTCGAGTTGTGAAGAGAAGCATAAAGATATTGTCTTTAAGAAGGACTTGTTCACATACTATGCACTCATGGAGCTATTTTGAAGTAAGAAGAAGAGGTCTTATAGCTCTTCACTAAGAGAAGCTACCGAGCAATTGGACTAGTATTGAGTTCGACAATTTGTCCACATTTGACACTATAATGAATGATCTAGACATATTATTATTAAAGAAAGATTTCTACAGAAGAGTAGGTAAGGTTTGGAAGTTATCTATTGTATGGTCCTCTTAGAATTGAAATCAAGTTTAATCATAAGAAGCTAAGGCCAATTACTTGAAATATGATATAACTTAACTTGGAAGTGTTAGGTCGGATGATCATTTAAGGGATATGTAACTAGATATAGGAAATAATTTTCTAATAGTTATTGAAGATATTAATTTCAATCAAAAAGCATGTAATCGAAACGATGATAATGGTAATGATGAAAATGGGAAATATTAATTCAAAGGATGAGATATGAATTTTAGGTTGAAAAAGGGAAAACAGAATATAATGCGACAAAGATTCAGACCACGATTTGAAACCAGTTATTGTCCAGGTGAAGCATCACATTCTGTAGCTACAGCTGAATCAGATACTGTACCTCCAGCTACTATACTACACTTGCAGATGAGGCATCACCTTCTGTACCTGCTATTACACCATCCACCACCTCTATATCGATAGAGATATCAGGGATAAATGATACAGATGAAGGCGACAACCTCCAGCTTAGAGTTGAGGGAGCTGATGGAAGAACTTACATTACAATTGCCAACAATTTATAAGTGAAAATACACGAAATACCATATGTTTATAATTAAGTTATAGGTTTAAATTTAAAAAATGGTATAAAATTAATTGTTTTAATATTAGGTTGATTATGTCTAAACCATGCTTAAGAAACATGACATCCAAATTCAATGAGAAGATTGATGTTGAGGGTTATATATAGAAGAATATCTCTCAGTGACAAAGGAATTTTGCTATTAAGAGTTTAAGGTACAATTTTTTTTAATTGATTTTATAAATTTATTAGATAAATATTATTACATTATAAATACTTATCGTATGTTTTTCCTTTTATTTCAAAAAGAATTTTTTTTGAGATTTTGAATTTGATGCGGTCATTTATAAAGTATGGGATAGACGAGTATGTACACATTATCGAGACTTTGTTGGTACACAAAATTGATATAAAACTACCTTATATTTCTAAACAAATATGGAATCGTTGGTAGCAGTATTGAACATCGCCCGATACAATGTCAATTTCAGAGCGTAATTCTACCAACAGACGTGAAGGATCGGGGGGAGAGAGTCTTCCCTTACATACTGGAGGATCTATTATCTACCACGAGTATGCAGAGAGACTTATAAGTATCTACACTTTACATTTATATTCTGAGTTTTTTACTTTGATGTATTTCAATTTAATTTGATGTGTGCATTTTGGAATAAAATATGATATTATGAAGAATGATAATGTTATAAATGTCTAGTGTCATATATGGCTATATTGTTGAGTTATTTTCTTTGTTCAACAGGGGTAAATATCCTAAAAATAGAGGAATTTTTGTCAAAATTTTTATAATTTGTAGTTCACTTATAACATTTTATTTTGACGCAGGAAAAGTTTATGGGTACAAAGCCTATACCCCGTCAACTCTTTTTGCACACTCATACTAAGAACCATGACGATGTGACCTTTGTCAACACCCTATGTAGAGAATTAAATATATGTGAAACTTATGCTTTAATATTAATGCTTAATAATTTTCATTTACTAGTATAAATATTGCTTTATGATAGGATCAAATATAAGAAAGCATTCAACGACAGTCTCAATAGTTTGAAGATGTTGATGAGACTCAAACCTATCTTCATGCAATGGGTGGTAGGGACTGTGGTAGAAGGATATTCGGCTTAGGTTCATTTGTGAACACATGTTATTCACAGTCGTTCACATCTAGTACAATAACATCTAATAGGCAGTATACATCTAATGAAGTCCATGAGTTTTGGAGCACAGTACAAATATTGGCAACTCAATTGCAATAGTTGATGGAGTACATAACTCAGCTCCGTAATGAGGTGGATGAGTTGAAGGGGAGGCGTGGCACCTCATCGCAGCAATTAAAGCATCCACGATCACCAAATGAATAGCGTACTTGTAGTCATTTTGTCATAATTACAAATACTTATTATGTACAAAATAACTTTTTTATTATCAATCAAGATAATTTTTACTTTATATCATTAATCAACTTTCTGTTTAATAAATTGAATGTTAAAAACAAATCAAAATATAATTACTAATCGTTAGTAATTAAATATTAACTTAACGACGTAATAACCAATTCTATCAGTAAGTTTACCGACGGACATATCTTATCCGTCGATAACTTTGCATACTGAAGACAATATAGAATAATTGTCAGTATATTCACCGACGATTACATAAAATTTTCGTCGGTAAATTTGCGACAGATATTCTTTGATTCATCGCAAATTATTACCTATGGTCGTTTCTCCGACGCCTTTGTCCATCGGTAAATTCCGTCGCTAACTTGGCTTTTCAACAGAATGTGTAGATGTTCCGTTGATGATTTCCATCGTTAAGCTTCATTTTTCTTATAGTGGTATACAAAACAAAATTATGTTACAATCTATACAACAACCCAAAAATAGATAAATAAGAGGCAATATTAGGAACTGATAGATTTGTGACGTAAAGGCATCTTAACACCCTCCTGCAAACTTGACAGGAAGAACTCGAGTACATCAAGTTTGGAGCGAAGAGTAGTAATCCGCTTCGAAGTAAGAGCCTTCATGAGAATATCAGCATATTGGTCGTCACATAATTAACTATAAGGTCACCTCGGTCTACTTTTTTCCAAAATGATAGTCAATTTGAATATGCTTAGATTGTTTGTGGAACACCGGGTTTAGTCATAAATCAAGCACTAAGATTATCACAATACAACATGGGTGAATGGCGTAATGGTATATGAAGTTCATGTAATAGTTGTAGTACCCAAACAATTTCTGCAGTAACTGAGGCTAGAGCTCGATATTCAGCCTCAGTGCTTGAATGAGGTACAACCCGTTGCTTCTTGGATGACCAACTGATCAAGTTACTACCAAATAAACATAATAACCATTTGTGGAATGACGAGGATCAAGGTCCTCAGCCTAATTTGCATTAGAAAAAGCCACAAGACATGGGTTATTAGTAGGACGAAAGAAAAACCCATAATGTAATGTTCCTTTTAGGTAGCGAAGAATATGCTTGACAACTTGCTAGTGATCGAAGGTAGGCTTACTCAAAAATTGGCACGCTCTATTTACCATGTATGAAATGTTAGGATAGGTTATCGTTGCATATTGAATTGTGCCAATGACACTCCAGTATAGACCAGGTTCAGTTATGGTTTCCCTTGAAATTGTGAGTTGAGAACAACTTTTTGCTGAAGAAGAGACATGCTTAGCATTATCCATCTTTTTTTGCTGGAGCAGATCCGTGAGATACTTAGATTGAGATAGGCAAAGACCACTAGAAAAATGTGGAACCTCAACATCATGAAAATAGTTAAGCTTTTTCAAATCTTTTAGTGAGAAGGCTGCATATAGGTTATGAATAAATACATTTATGAAGTCATTGTCATTACTTAAGACCATTATGTCATCGACATACACCGGATGGTACGTAAGCGAAGAACTGTGAGAACGAAAAAATAAAGATGAATAAGATTAACAACTTCAAAAACCATACTGGAGAAGAAAATCCTTCAACTTAGTGAACCATGCCTATGGTGCTTGCTTTAGACCATATAAAGCCTTTTTTAGACAACAAACACGATCAGGAAATTGAGAGTTTACAAAGCCTTGTGGTTGTTCAATAAAAACAATCTCCAAAAACTCACCATCAAGGAAAGCATTATTAACGTCTAGTTGTTTCAAAGGCAAACCATATATAAGAACAATAGAAAGTACCAGAAGAATAGTGGGTGGTTTAACCACTGTACTGAAAGTTTCAAAATAATCAACACCAACCTCTTGATCAAAACCCTGAACAACATAACTTGATTTGTACCGCTCAATTGAATTGTCTGCAAGTTGTTTGATCTTATAAACCTATTTTTCTCTGATGATACTGACATTGGACGGGTGTGACACTAAGTCCCATGTGTCATTTTGTAGAAGAGCTTGGTATTCTATTTATATGGCAGCATACCATTGAGAAAGTTTAGAAGCCTTGGTAAAGCAGGATGGTTCTTGTTCCCTAGAGGTAATAGGAGGAAAAGGGTATCTTGTAGTTGTGAGAGCTTTATAATTGAGGCATCTAAGAGGTTTTAAGGATTGAGTATGGGCTCAGGTAGTTAGGGATGTCAAAAAGGGTCTGGCCCAATTTTGGCCCAGGTTGACAGCGCCACGGACTGACCATGGTCGACCCGATAGGACCATGGGTTGGCCAAAATGGTGTCGTTTTTGAAGTTTTTCTAAAAAAAATATGTCTTGACATCTCTACGGGTAGTCATCGAATGAGAGCTATTGTTTAAGGGTAGGAAGTGTTTGAGATAGGGTGGTAGTGCAGGGGATTAAGAAGGGTTGAGCAAACAGCTGGGAGATGAATTTTGTAAGGGAGGTAGAAGATGGTGAACCACTGGGAGATGGATAGGTGAAATGGATACATTATTGGGTGGAGTAGGAGTTGTAGACAAAGTGGGACACTGAGGGGTAAGAGGACGTAGAGACAGACTAAGAGTAGGGACCTTTGATGCGACTTGTATTAAGTAGAGAGAGACAAAGACAGTGGGATTAGACGAAAAAGATGAGTGTTGCTCAATTAATTAGAGATAGGGAAATTGCTTCTCATCAAAGACATCATGTCTTGCGATATTTATACGATTGCTAGAAGGATGAAAGCATTGATAAGCTTTATGTTTGGAGTTATACCCAAGAAAAATGCATGGCTGGAATAATCAAGCTTGTTTTTATTATATGGACAAAGGAATGGATAGCATAAGCATCCAAGTGTTTTCAAGAAATGATAATCAAGTGCTCTCTTGTTTAACAACTGATAAGAAGATATATTAAACAGGAGTGATCAACCTATTTAGCACATATACCTGTTATAGAAAAAGCATATTTCCAAAAGGCAAGGGGTAGAGAAGCTTGAGCTAGAAGAGCTAATCCTTTTTCAATAATATCTCGATGATGATGTTCAGGAACACCATTTTGCTCTTGAGTATATGGGACGGAAAGACGGTGTTCAATTCGCAAATCATTGAAAAAAGATGAAAGATTACGATATTCCTCACCCTAATCAGTTTGTAATTGTTTTATTTTGTAACTGAATTATGTTTCAACTATGACATGAAAATGTTTAACCATACTATATACCTGGGACTTGGTTTTCATAAAGTAAATTCAAAAAAATTTGGAGCAATCATAAAAAAAGGAAGGAATTCTTGACGGTATCTAGTTTGACCCATCTTTGCTCAATAGATACAAAATACCTGCCATATTTCTACCTAGACGTTTTCGGGATTGAATGAAATAACCATTTCTATTGTTGGAGGTAACAAGAGCTGATCCCCATTCATTGGAATAAACTAGTTTTAATGGAGGTTTAGGACGAACATGAGAAGTAGATAGATGAAGACGATGACTTTTGCCCATTTGACAAGGACCATAAATAGGCAATTCGTTATTTAAATCTAGAGGAAGATTAAAGCTACAAATTATTTTATAGACTACTTTTGAGCAGGGATGTCCAAGACGATTATGCCACCCTTGGAACGAAGTTCATTCACCAACTAGAGCATAACAAGAGGCATTTTTGAAAGAAGACACGGAGGATCTGTTGGTCATGTTATATAAGCCACAATCAAGCATTCCCCACAACACTACTCTTCCCTTCATGTCCTCGACAAAACAGACATTAGGAAAAAATTCCATGGAAATATTATTATCACGAGTAAACTAAGATACACTTAAAAGGTTTTTGATGATTTTTGGGACATATAAAACTTTTGTAAGAAGTAAAGAATCACCATAGCCTTTAAGTAAAGACTGCTCAATATATGAAATAGAAAGAGCCATACTATTGCCAACTTCAATTTGATCATCACCATTAAAGTCTGAGTGGACTGAGAGATTATTCAAATAAGCTGTAAGGTCATTAGTGGCACTAGAGTCGATATACCATGAGGGATCTGATGGAGTGCTAGATGACGTAATGAGAGAAGAGAACTTTGATGGTTTTTCATAAGTGAATGCATGGTTGAAACGATTGTAGCACTTAAGAGTTGAATGTCCTGGCTTTGAGCATATTTGACAAACCAATTTAGTTTTATTGAAGCCATTTCTCTTAGGTCCAAATTGATCACAACCAGAACAGTTCTCTTTAAAACTCTTATGTTTGTTTTTATGATGATAAGAAAAATTCTTACTGTAATTAACCCCTTAAAAGTTTTTCTGGAAGTTGCCTTTTAGTACAACATTAGCTGACATTAGAACCCTCTGTGAGTGTTCTATTTTCTCCTCCTCTTGAAGCAACATGCCTAGTAATTCATCCACGCACATTGACTCAACATGAGTATTAATAGACATTTGGAAAGAAGAATAACTTTCACCTAGCCCATGGAGAATGAAGTTTATAAGATCATCCTCATAAACAAGATTTAATATTGCAGCAAGTGTGTCTACCATTGCTCTTTTTTGTTCAACATATTCAAGGATTGACATAGATCCTTTCTCCGTTGTTTGAAGACGCCATCTAATCTGCATCACTCTAGCTCGTGATTGTGATTGAAAAATCCTCTCAAGAGTCACCCACACATCTCGTGCAGTCAATGCCTACGTAATGTAGCTGAGGATACGCTTAGTGATGGTACTTTTCAATCATAGAAGGACAAGTCTATCCTTTTTCCTCCAAGTGTGAAATTCAGGATTTTTTTAGGTTGTGGTAGTTGACCTTTAACGGCTTCAAGGAATTGGACTGGTATAGTCATTGTGTCTCTAATGACAAAGTCATCTAACTCAAAGGCCTCGAGTGCAGATAGCACATTATTACTCCATAGGAAGTAGTTTTCTCTCTCTAGCTTGATAGATAAGGTGAGAAATAAGGTTATTCCTAGTGTGTGAGAGGCAGTGAGGAGGAGGTTTGTGTTTGGGTTAGCCATGGACGTTAATTTTGATTGCTCTGACACCATAAAAGAGTCGAAAAATGTTGAGTGGAAAGGATAAACTTCCCTCTGCATTACAACCTTTATTTATAAAGGAATTACATTAATATACAACCAGGGCTCTCGTATGCAAAATAGAAATCTGTTAGTCTATACAACAAGCCCAAAAACAGAGAAGGAATCGTGTATACAAAAAAGAATTATGTTATTGTCTGTACAATAACCCAAAAACAGATAAATAAGGGGCAATATTAATTGACCGATGTGTGACGTGAAGGTATCTTAACACTCAATCATCAAATAAAAATCCAAAAACCAGTTACCGATCTAAAGTCTTTAGTTTCTAAAATTTATAATTCATTCTTAAAAGTTTGCCTTAGCACGTGCATTTCTATTTGGCCGTATGAGATGAACGCAATGTTGAGCAGCTTATGTAGATAGGACCCCAGAAACGTAGATAATTGGGAGCTGGCAAGAATTCCAAAATGTTCAGAATAGAAGCATATGGAATTTCTTCAATAATTAGTTTGCTCAAATCATTTAGTATGTTGGCCTTCATAGAGATTTCTAGCTAGGCAACAGTATGAATAATTTCGATTATTTTTCTTTCGTTTTTGGTCTTGATTAACTTGAAATTCATTAGCTCCGATTGAGACAATCGTGCAATGTGGTTTACAGAAATAAAACATCAATTGATAATCCTTTCCGTTGAATATTCTTTCATGCATGAAACGACAAACTTATCTAACACGTTGCCAAGAGTTACCGCAGGTGAGTGAGTGGTATATAATGTTTCTCAAATTGCTAAAAATTGGGCTTAAGTTAACATGGGTAATCATTGGAAATAAGATTAGGAATAAAAAGAGGACGCTTCAAACCTTGACAAAATCGCAACATACATTATTATCAGGGGTTTAACAGCTGGCCATAGTCAAACTCAAAGCCGAGTTTTATCATCGTCAAATCTGAAAGGGTTTCTTGACTCTTCTTATTGAAGGCTTTTAAACTTCCAAGTTCAAAGAAAGAGGATTTTGAAAGCAAGGAATAAAGGTGTGGATAGGAATATATACTTAAATGGGGCGGTGATAAACTTCTAAGCAAAAATAGGATGGCGGGATATTTCACTGTTGCTTCTGAGTTGTAGAACTCTCTCCCACGCATGCACCTGCGTCATGTAAAATATCTGCACGCCGACATTATTTCTGCACGAGGAAAAATCGGATTCCCCTTGTTTTCCATTTTGGTTATTTTTTTCTTTGTGTCAAGTCACAAGTGTCAAACCTTTTAGGCAAGTAAAATACTTCAGCTTGATTTATTCTAATGTCGTCTGTGTACCTTTCTATGCCCACAATTTACGACTCGTTATGGTTTTCCTTATTTCTTTCCACTTCCTTGTACATAATTCATGATTGGTCAAGAGTAATGCTGTTTAAATCTTGCTATTGGACTTTTGATGAGGTATGCAAGTATATACTTGCGGGTTACCAATATTAGCCCATTGAGCAGATGCTCAAGTTAGTATTATTATTATTATTGAGCTGCAAAACTTGCATATACATGCCTATGGCTACTTATCTTTACTTTTCTTGGGGCTTGTGCTTAATTTCTCTGACACAAAAACTTTTTGGTCTCAGGTCCCAGGCTGCAATGGATAGATCAGATACATGGGCCTGTGGTCTAGGAAAGTACTTTCTGTTGGGTCTGGAGAGCTAATTCATACTTTAGCCGAAGAAACATACCGGACCTTGATCAGCTCTACTCTTAAACTCGGATTTAATTCTCTCACTGTTGCCTCTATTATTTAGTCTATTCCATAACTGAAGTCCGCAAGGTTTTATGATTTATTGATACAGACTACCAGGAACATAATTTTCTATCAGTTTTTTTGTTTGTAATTTAATAAATATCTGTGCGTATTTACGTATTTATATTCTTCAAAGCTCGAATACAAGTAGGCAGAAAATTTTAATTTCCTTCTCTGTTAAATGTGTTTAAATCTCATAATTTCTCATCTTCTTTATGATTATTTTTCTCAGGTGATGCTAATAGTTCAACTGCTGTTAGTTCGTATGAAACATGTATGCTGCATCTCTCACTCCTCTTTCTTACAAAATAGGCCCATCGCTCTCTAATTAAATTTCTTATTAACTTGAGTAAAATACTTCAAACTATTTTCTATTATGATATATTGTTTAATCAAATAACAATCGTAACATGTTGGACATAAAGAAACTACTTTTCCCTTATTCTCAAGAATTTCACATGAAGCAGTTAAAGAATGTTAGAATAGTTTATAGATATATGACAAATCTCCTTTACAAGATGCTTTTTAGAGTAGAGTTAGGCCCAAATTTATCATAATATCAAAGTCTAAGCTCTTTGCTCAATATACCCATCAGATATTCAATCTTACTCTGAGTTGAGAAAGGTGTGTCAAGAATATGACATTGATCAAGTAAATAATATTAAAATAGTTTATAAATGTATAACAAACTTCTCCTTACAAGGTATCTTTGGAGATAGAGTTAGACCCGAATTCATCACTAATATGGTGGTTCTTTTCATTAAGAAAAAATTGACCATAAGATCAACAATAATCGAATTCCTATGCAAAATTGTTGTATTAAATATATGATAAACTTATCAGACAATTCTTACAAATAACTATCGTAGCGAAGTTTCTGGTGGCCAAATAATTTCAATTTTGAACCTAGTAAATAGACATACTCTATACAAAAAACTATCGTAGCGAAGTTTCTGGTGGCCAAATAATTTCACTTTTGATTTGAGTACTTAATTAGTTGAAATTGGTTTTTGGTTTCTTTTGAAAAAGAAAATGAAACAACGATGTTTAAAAGGACATATATTCAACAATATCATATGAATTGCATCTCAACAATGGAAGTTGCAGTGGTTTGGGACATAAAAAAGAAGTTAGCTAGCTAGCAAGCTGTGATCTTTGATCTGAACACGCAGGTGCGATGGTTTCAGGCTAAACTCTAAAGGGTAAACCTACATATATCTAGAATTCCGTTCCCAGGAATCTCATTAAATGAAACCCAGATTTGGATGATGGCCTTATAAGTATGTTTCAAATCACTATCAAACACCAAAAAAAATCACATTCTTGGTGGTGGGAAGAGATAAGGGAAAGAGACAATTGAGTTCTGAGTATAAAAGAGACAATTGAGTTCTGAGTATACTCCAAGATAAATATTGTTATCATTACTTCACATATGATTCAACTGGCCGTTCAATGGACTTGAACGTAGTACTATTGGTGACGCCAATTCAATTTTCCTGTTTTATGAGTGGTTTGAACTGAGGACAAATTAGCTAATCTTTTGTCCACTAATACAAGAATGGCAAGTGATTCGATCAGAAAAACCAGAAATAATTAAAAATCAACTTGTCTTGTCTAATATGTGAAAGCAACCTTATGATGCGTATCATCTCACGTATTCTGAATTAAGGCAAAGCCAAACTTGACCACTAACCCCTCTTTGTTTAGCTTTGTTAAGCTCTAGTGTTTTGAGTCACCAATCACCATAATTTGTTCTCGTTCATGTGTACCTTTCCCAAGTGAAAGAGAAGTTCGATTTACTTGAACAGTTCGATCCCTGATTCTAGCTTTTCGCGCAAGATATTGATAATGTTATGTTAACCTGGAGATTCAATCTTCTGAATAGGACTTTTGTGTTCTTTTAAAGTTTAAACCATGAATGTTATACATACACCTACCCTAGCTGCAAGGTACTATTTACTTACAATGGATAGAAATTGTGCTTATTCTCTTAAACTGCATTCAAAAGACTGACAGCTTATATGACTTCTTGTTGTGTGCTTCATCAGTCTTCCACTTTTAGTATCATGAAATAATTAAAAAGGGTGGATGATGTATATCTGTTAATCCTGAGTTTTTAGGTTTAGACTCTAAAAATATAGTAATTTAAGGGATCAACATGAAGGCTGATATTTACTTTCCTCGAAGTCGAAACTAGACGGAGGAATGCACTAAGTGTGTATAGTAATTAAACCAGGGCCGTGCAGGAATAGCGGAATTGTTGAAATTGCCAAGAGATCAATAAAGCTTTACAACTTACAAGAGTAATTAATAATTAATATGCTCGTTCACGTTGCTGAACCAAGTCATTTCCTTTCACTGAAACAAAATTTCTGTTCTCTCCCTGAAGTTTACGTTCTTAATTAGATCTGAAGGAAAAAGCAAATACAATAAGAAAATAAAAACAAATGATGAAATGTCTGGTTGCCTACAAGTCACAAGTATAGATATATTCCATTCACTTGCACCAGTTTTTGAGTTTTAGGCACGAACCACTTTCCTTTTATGTTAATTCTAATCCTTAATCAAAGCATCATTTTCCTTTTCCAATTTTTCTCTTTCATCTTGGCAGATACCCAATCTGGGAAGCTTTAGAGGCATGAACTCTCGTGAATCAAGATAAGCAGTTTGACTTTTATAAAGGAATTGTTCGATATGTCTACACACACACGCAAATATGTATGTGTATATATATATATATTATGCACATTTTTTTAAAAAAATCTTTCATTCCTTAAGTCTATGACCTTAAACTCCCCTCATCTTCCTCTTTATGAATGACGTTATGAGGTTGGAGCCTTCCATCCTAAAAAGGAAAAAAATAAAGAAGAAACAATATGAATTTTACAAATGGGATGTAAATGATAAATTGCACGTTGATTGATTATCTTGCTTTAGTTAAACATGAACTTGAATATATTAAGTAAAATTTTCGTTTGAATTGAAATCCCATCGTGTGGTATATTCATATCATAACATTTGAATAAATTGAAAATGAGAACACTTGTTATGTACTTACTGAAAATGATTTTGATTTAGTTCATATCTATTAAAAACAAAAGACACTCTAATGAGAATTTAGTAGATAAAAAAAGACTGTAATTAATTTTATAATGAGTGAATGATTCTCATACAAGTTAAGAAGTTACTAAAATTATAATAGAATAAGTGCCTAACTTTTTTAATAATGACCAAGTGAAAGGAATTTTTTTTGCAAATTTTGCAGCAGCTATTACATTTGTTAAGCATTATTTGATTAGTTATTATTTTTCAAATATTTAACAGAAAATTAATCTATATTAATCAATCAAATTTATTGAATAAATAGTATTGATGATATAAAATAAAATATTTTTATTTATTATTTGTAGTTAATGATATGACAATAAGATATTGTGTAAAATTAAAGTTTTGTACTCTATTTTTATTTATTTAAAATTAAATAGAAAAATTATGATAAATTATTAATTTAATTAGTGATTGAATAGTTGTCACTTATTTATTATTTTTATTGCTTTATTAAAATTTTTTATATTATATTTAATTTGGATATAGTGTGATCCTAGCAGAGGTCTAGCTGTCCCAGATGTTTGGATTCATGCAGGCAGTATCTGTATGACATGTGTCGTAGCGTGTCAGATGGGGATTGCGGCTTTAGGCTTTAAGAACAACGTGCGGTGAAACCCAATATTTTGATCCTCTGGCTTCAAAGCAGATGATGAAGATTTTAATAGATCTCATTTGATAATTATGGCAATACTTGTACTGGCATCGCCAACATAAGTTTGACCATCCAAGCTTTTATTGCAATTACAGGGCCTGTCTACCGTATATGTATCTAACTTACATGTGTTATATAAGCAATGAATAAAGGCAAAGCCCGATGTCACCAAGTCATGCAAGTAACTAATCAATCACCTTGTGGATGACCTCTCATAATCACGTCACAAATCACCACTCAAATTCTGCTTAAAGAGTTGTCTAAAGTTAGATATCACAAGTCATTTAGGCCAGTAATAAAGTTTGATGCAGATCTTGATCCATGCTGGAGAGCCATTCCCGTGATTTTTTAGGTTTCCATCTAAGAAACGCAATTCCAGATGGGATTTGTGAGATAATTATCATTGTTGAAAGATTAAGGGTTAATATGCATATATGCATGCATCTTGTAAGGTCAGGGTTTGAGGAAAGTGGTTTGGTTTGGATAGCTAACGCATGGAACTTTAGTTGCAGAAAGTTGCCAAACTGAGGACAACGTTTCATGTATTGATAACAGTGCCTGCTAACGGATTGGCTAGGCTTCAATGACATGTTTAAGGCTCATCAGTCATGCGAATTTCACTTGCTTAAATCTGTTGAATTATAAAGGAGGAGATTAATTAAGGCCTCTTTTATGGCGCAATCCCCGTGGCCTGTCTTTAGACTTTGGTAAGAGTTCCAATAGAAAAGGAAGCTATCCAAAAAAGAAAGCAGGGAATAAATACAGTATATACTTAGATTATTCGATCCTGAAGAAAATGGTTTTATGTGTCCATACTCAAGTGATCAGCAAGACAGTTGAGTCCATAGAAGTTGAATGGAGTCAAGGGTATAACAAGTGAGACAGGATCTTCTGTCTAATATTACGGTGTCTTATTCTGTCTTATAAATCTCAATCATTCATTTATACGGGTCCCGTGTTCATTTATGCAAGACTCATGTGAGACTCATATAAATAAATGGCTGAAATTTATAGAACAAAATAAGACACTATAAAATTGGACAAAAAATTCAAACTTATAACAAGTGAAGTTCAGTTTAGTGGCTATTAATGAGAAATAAATAAGCAGCTTCAGAGTTGTTCAATTCGTACTTTATTTACCAGTTGAGACATTAATTTGTGTTTCTGCACCTAAAGCTTTATCCTTCCAAAATTTTTTTAATGAGAATATAATTATAAGTAATACGCTTATACGCATGTAATTTCACCAAATTACTCTGTACTTTAAAACCGTATCGATTATTACCGAGTCCTTTAGACATATCCCATAATTGTTTTCAGTTCTAACCGAAGACTGGAGAAGCAGAACTGGTTTTATGGACAATTGAGGAGCTTTTTTTCTTTATTAAGGGTTTGACATGTCATATTTACCGCAGATCACAATGTAAACATCACATACACATACTTATTTGAATCTTTGTGCACGTAGAAATAGATAAAGTAGAAGTTTGGTCCATCACGAGACCTAGAAATTGACTGATACCATAATTTGGTAACATATCATCTCTCAACCCAATTCATCTAGCACTTACGCAAGTCACATGCTGAGCAACAAAATAACCACCCCATGTTCCAAATGCCTCTACCCTCAACTTTCCTCTATTAATAAACAGGTATTTCACTTATATTTAGTACTAAAAGACTTGGGATGGAATCAATATAGATAAGAAAACTATATATTGTGCCAAATATTATTTAGGAATCAAAATCAACAGTATATTAAATTTAGCATCCATAATTAATCAATTAATTACAAATATATTTAATAAAATCTATTATTGGTTAGGATTAAAATTTTACTTTGAATTTCATATAAATTAAGAAAGGCTTTGATTCCTTAAACTTATTATATCTAGTTTCTATTTAATTATAAATTTCTGTATTTGTTTATAAATAAATACAATATATTTCTTAATAGATAACATTTAGATAATAAATTATATATATTTGAAACTTTTAAAATCTCATCCCTATTAATAAAAAATTGAAACCACATACATTTCAAAGCATTTATGTATATTTGAGAAATATGAATTATATGTATAGATATTACATAATTTTTCTTAATTATGAATATATTTTAAACAATTTAATAAGAAATGACTAAATACGGTATATACTTGTATATTTATTTATATTAAATTTATACTAAATCCATCTATTAATCAGTTTTACCTCTTTTTTTTTAATCAGTCAATGTTGAGCAAATCTGAACCTCTTCTATTTCGTGATTTCTAAGTATCTTTAAAAGAACAATATAGAGCCTTAACCTTTTAAGGTACCAGAAATAACTTCTCTGATAATTCAGGTGTTGGCTATCATTCCAAATTTTACTCCACCCTATCATTGGCGACCATTCACATATAATGTTGATTTATACCTAAAGTTCTGTAGAAAAAAAGGGCCGGGTCGTTTCAGAATGTTAAAGGTTGAGGAAAAACTTGAGAAGTAAGAAAAGTCTGTGTCCAAGGTACATCCCTCCTCGCTCTTTTGAAATGGTCAATTATGCTTCTGTACATTCTTAGAGCTATGCTTACTCCTACCTGTAACTCTTAAAAAGGACATTTTATAAAGAAGTTATTTTTTTTGACTTAATTCAATTACCTTTTAATGTGTAACCTTATCAATTATTCCAAAGCTCGCTCTCTCTTAACTATCACTCTTATGCAACCCTAAGTACTTTTAATTATCACTCTTATGCAGTTGCCAATACTCTTTAAGAATCAGTTTAATTAAGGATATTGTTGGCAAGATTTCGCCTCTCACTAATTTGCATTTTTTTATATTATTTTTCTTAACAATATGTAGCCAATATTAAATTATTTTTATTCATACTCCTCATTTACAATATACTTATTTATTAAGTTAACCAACATTTTTTTTGAGTTAGTACTTCTCTTTCTGTTTCTACAACGAATAAAACTGTTCGGGAAGTGCAGAACATTTCACGGTTGTGAGTTAAAGGCTCATTATAGGTACTTTTCTCATCTTCCACTCATATTACAATATCCTCCTACTTTTTCTCTATTAATCTTTGGCATTTTCATTTATGAAACATTTCTTAAATCAAATTACAAACTCTTATCTCTACGAATAAACTTGATTTTGCTTATTTATCTGATTCTAGTTTAATTTCTTGTGAATTTGAATTATTCTTTCAATCTTTGACATTTTCATCTATGAAATGTTTATAAAAACAAATTAAGAACTCTTATCTCTAATGGTAAACTTGATTTTACATCTTATATAATTTCAATTATCTGTCTTATCAATCTTAAAATAATCTTATTTAATTTCATACTGATAAAAACTAAATTGTACTAGGGTTATATATTGGCATGATCTCAATTTTACATGTATGTAAAAACAATTACTCAAAAATTAGAAGTATTTTAAGAGTGTTAAGTTATGCAAAATTTCTAATTAAACTTAGTCATAGTGATAAAAAAAAAAACTTATTTTAAGATGTCTCCTTTCAGACATAATATTTTAAGACCTGTTTGGTTGGCAGGAACGTAAAGTGAATTTGGAATATGATTCTTCGAAAAATAAATCTATAAAAAGTAAAGATATTCACATATCAGGATACTTGCAAGAATTTTAATAGAAAAGTTGGGTGTATTCTTATTATAGTGTTTGATATGCAACAGTATTTTATGAAATGTAACTTAGTTTTGACTTGTGTTTCTAATTATATCCCTACAAAATGAAAAAATTGAAATCATTAAATAAGGAAAAATATGAACCTGAGGATTGTCCATTAAAACTTCTGAACAAAAAAATTGAAAACCCAAATATCGACCGATACCAAAAATTTTAAAAAATAGGGAGATTTTTACAAAATTTCCTTCTCTCCCTCTTATCTCTCATTTCCGCCTTTTTTTCAAAGTTTTTTAATTAGTTATTTTTATCTATTTTAACTTTTATAATTGTGAATTGTGAATTTTTGTTTTTAAAATAATAATAAATATTTTTATTACTAATAATAATTATAAATTAAATAAAACTTATAAAAAATTTTATTTAAAATTATTATAATATTTTATATAATATTTATTAACAAAGTATTAATAAAATATTTTATTTTAAAAATAAATAACTTAAAAATTATTATTTATAAACTAATATATATTTTATATATTTTTAATTATTAAATCAAAATTTATTTGAAATTTATATATTTTAAAGTTGTTGAGTTGAAAGAAAAGAAGGGTTAAATTGTCTAGCGTATATTTTAGATTAAATTCCTGAGAAAAGTAATCTAAATATAAAGGGGTATTGAGATTTAGAATTCAGAGAAAGTGCTACTACTTTTCCTAAATTATAAAAATTTTTACTTTTCTAACTACTAAAAAAAAGGACTCTATTTCTCATGAAAACGAATCATATCTTTAGTGAATTTATCATTTCGAATAATTAGATCTCTTATACTAACCCAAAACTCATAGACCCGAAGAAGGACGATGAGTAGTGTTAATAAATAAAACTCACCTGTACACTCATTAAGACCTCTCGTACATTTATTAAGACCCACCTTATACACTTGTTAAGATATATATCATGTAAATTAAAAATAAAGACCTTGGACAATTTTCCGATAATTTGTTATAAACTCTTGATATTTCATAAAACTTTCTATTAAAGTAATTATCTTATATATAATGATTGAAAAACTCAACTAATTAGACCAATTTAATCATAAAATTTGAATCCTCTAAATTTTTAGTTAGGATTTTAATTTTCTGGTTCAATTTATTTTAATAACTTTTGTTGTTAAAAACTGATCTATATATTATTTAATCAGTCAATTTTTATAAATTAATAAGTTATTATAAATTAAAATAAAGCAATAAATCTGTATTTAATAATTTTTTTATTAAACTTTAAATTCTTTAATAAATAAGGACGATATCTTTCGATCATATTTTAATTTTTTATTTTATTTACGTTATAATTTTGAAACGTTTAAAACTTTAAACTTCTTATCTTATCAGTTTAACTTTCATTTTTAAAACAAACTTATACCATTAAAGTTTTTAGATATAATAATATTTTTGAGTATATTAGATTTAGTTACAGTTTATTCTAAGTAAGATAGCATTATCCGAAAATCTTAAGTTTTTGCACCCCTAAATAAAATGAAAGACTGAATATAAACATTACCACATTTTAGATACCGTCAATAGCTTTCTCTTCTTAATCTTACATTTATATACCACATTTTGGATACCAACAATAACTTACTCTTATTTATCCAAAAAAAAAAAAAACCATAACTTACTCTTCGTAATCTTACATTACCAGATTTTCATATAGTTTAGGGACCAACAATATTAGCTTCCTCGAAAAAGAAAACATGCATGATATACGTAGGTTGGGGCAGAGCTACTCACTAGTGACATAAATATTATTTTGGTGTTCTCAATTTTGTCTATTGATTTTTATTTTGCCTCCATCAATAATAATATGTAATTCTTTCACATAAAATGTTGATTGTACAGTTTGCTCCAACCCTGTTAATATATTCCTTTAATTTAAGTTTGTTAAGTTAAATGTGTAGAGTTCATTACATTGCCGTTTAGAGTGTTATTCACTATTGTATGCTTAATTTGTTTATGTTTATTCGATGGAGTCTACATTTACACTATTTGCACCTAACGTGATTATATGAAATGGGAATGATTGTTTGATTAATGCAGTCATTCATGCATAAATAATTTGAGGGTGACGATCATTCTTATAATCATAATAGGAACACAAGAAAAAATTTGGTAGGGTGGCCGCAGATCTTGCATGGGACCAATGCCAGAATGCAAGAGAATGTTATGGGTTATAATTTATAGGGAAATGACAAGATCGCAACATTATTTATTCTTGATTTATACTGATATGGACAATAGGATCGACAGAGATATGGTGGTTATGACCCGTGGGAAAATAATTCCGAAATGTGACTGTATATTCTTCAGCATATAACACAAAATTTGGGCCACTCTTGCAACTTCATTGCCAGCAAACGACATTGGATTCTAGGAAAGAAATCGTCGTGACCTGTAATCCATAGATATATCTTTATGTATGATCAACATGTCAACACAGAATTAACACGCACAATTCCAATTATTAGGTGGTACTATCGCCTCTGGTTCCGTTCTTCAATCCTATTCAATGTTTTAAAAATCGGACCGGACATCGAATCAGTCGAAGGAAAGGTTTAAGGTTTAGAGGTTCAACCGGTAGTGAACCGCTATCAAACCGGAATATAATAAATAAGA
>JANIJH010000225.1:80287306-80306713 GCA_024520975.1 Erythroxylum areolatum | reverse complement strand
TTGGTTAGTTTTTTAAACGTTTAGAACATAACAAAACGACATCGTTTTGGTATGTTCCAAAACGACGTCGTTTTGTTCATCTTTTCAACGTTTATAATTTGGTCAAACGATGTCGTTTGACTTTTAATTAAACAACGTCATTTTTTATAGCTTCTAATGAATTCAAAACGACGTCGTTTCGGGATACCCAAACGAAGTATCCTGAAACGACGTCGTTTTGTTCCAGCTCCTACACGACGATTTACAAAAATTTTTACCGACGCTATTTACCAATGGAATATACGCCAATGGTAAATGATTGCTTCCTGTTTTCTTTTTCTGACGTCTTTTTTATTCTGTCGGTAATTACCGACGGAATAAGATCCGTCCCTAAATTTTCGTCCTTATTTACGTCATTTTCTTGTAGTGATATGTCCATTAACTTTTAATAAAAAAGCACATCTTATCTGTTAGTAAAATGAAATTAAAAAAATTCTCGTTCAATTCAATATTATTTATTTATATTCATGGACGCTAATTTTCAGAAAAAATCTTTTGAACAGTTGCACTTAAAATTACGTGATCAATGTAAAGTAACTCAACGAAATCATTCTATATCAAAGTATAACCATAGCTTATTGGTACAGCTGTTAACTACATGCGATGGAGGAACTACACTAGATGCATGCCACGTATTGGAAGAAGATTCTAATGAATAATCAGGATAAATGGCAACAACCAATCGAAGGAGCCACTCAATAATACCAAGTAAACGCGGTGGTCTGACCAATTGTGTTCGTACATAATTGCCAGTCCAAAAACTACGGCTTGTTGCGGCCCACGCGGCTTTTATAGATCAAACGTTCAGTTGGTCAAGGTCTTCCAAGCAGTAGCTTAACATAATTCAACATAAGAAAGTCTCGAGTCTCGTTTCTTTGAAGAAGCATCAGGGCTAACACGGGGTTGCAAACACCGTATATAAGTATAACCCAGGTTGGCACCATGCTTAAACAAGTCAATCTTTCAAGTATATTTTTCTTGTGGGATCAAGAGTATGCAGAGAACTTCTCCGCTTCAGTCTCGGGAAAAGTCACAAATTCCTGGTTGGCAGTTGACGGTGACCGGAAACATGGGTGGAGGCCACCGTGTTCGTCGCAGTGGTCAGCCAACAGTATCATCTCCTAGGCCACGACTAATTTGTACCTGCGCCAGCCGTCCTGGCTCAGTCAAGTGTAGCAGACACGGTTACATAGTACCAACCCAGAAGCTGAGGAGTCAAACTGCGAATAAAGAACTAATAAGGAGAGCACTAACACCTCCAAATCGTAGGTTAACCCTCCGGTGGTTGAATTTCCGGCCAACTCTAAGTCGGCTTTCTAACATGTCCTTGGGTTAGTTTATATAAACTTCAAATTCTTGATGACCATGATTTTGGATTCAGTAGACTGCGTGAAGAAAAACAAATCAAGTTCCTCCAGTTCGATGCACTTGATATTCATTTATTAATCTACGATTGCCTGTACATAATCATTTTCAAAGCCTCTTTTCCTCTTCCGGAAATTTGTCTGGCAGCAGGATGAGACCTCTTGTATTTCAATTTAATACGATTTCTGAAGGTGTTTCAATTCGTGTTCGTATGGAAACAAAAGAAGGCAGTACAATAGTCAATAGATGAAGTTCCTCCACTAGTAGGAACCAAGGTGAAACCGGGCAAGTTGTAAGAAACATTATCATAACCTACTTGTCTTTTGATCGAACTTGAAGTGAGCAAGTTGTAAAGAACATGATACCTCACAATTTCACTTATAACTTTTCAGTTCAATTAAATTTTATACTATTATTTTTGCTGTTTGCCTATACTTAAATTACATAACACAATAAAATATAGTATATCGGTTAAACTTTGTTTGATATTTTTTATTTATAATAATAATAATTTTTAAAAGGACGAGTTATTTAAATTATATTTTAAATAACACAATAAAATACAGTGTACGAGTGAAAGAAGATGAAAACCAAATATTTAAACTAAAAATCAACCTAAAATGTTACACACACACACACAATGTCATAATATACATAAATTACTATTATTATAAAATTTTATTTAAACAAAGAGGGTCATCAATCATATTAATATATAATCAAAGAGATCTTTATAATTGTTGTGACTATACCCATTAGTAGTCACATATATCAATATAATTAATAACATAGATCAAGAATAAATGTGTTACATGAAAATTTTATCTTGTGTGAACTTAAAATGTCTATTTCTATCTGGTTCTACCTTACTCCTTAGCAAGATTAGACCAATTGAAATTAAAGTATAAACTCACAAAATCTTTTATATTCCAGTATTAAATCATAAAAATCCATAAGCCATGTTGTATTATAGTTATGCATAAATATAAAGTCCCACTAAATTAACATATCATAAAGTGACATAACACCTATATAAAACCTTGGGTAATGAACCTTTAGTTAGCAAATCCACAATTCTTTAGTTTGTCTCAATATGTCCTATAGTCAACTAACTATTTCGAATTCTTTCTTTAATAATTAGGAACTTAATGTCAATATGCTTTAACTTTGACAAGCTCCTATGGTTTTAGAATACAAAACTAATGACCTATTGTCCTAATAACTTTAATGGTCTTTTAAATAGCTGTGGTGGAAGAGGTAATGGGTGTCTACTTAGCACTCTTACATGAAATAGCTTCTTTAGCAAAAAAATAGATATAGTCCGAAGTAGATTTTTGATTATCTTGGTATCCTGCGAAATTGGAGTAAAAACAAAACTCAGTGATCTCTAATTGATTTGATCCTTATAGGTAAGCTCGTAATCTTTTGTTCTCTAAAATATCACATATCCCTTTTGGCTACTTTCCAATGATTTATCTCCTGATTGCTCAAATATCTACCTAATATTATAACAATATATGCAACATTCAAATGTGTACATATCTAAGCATGCATTACACTTCCCATAGTCAAAGCATAAGGAATATTTTTCATTTCCTTAATTTCTATATCATTCTTAGGTCATTGATTGAAACTAAATTTGTATCCTTTAATAATAGGGCTATTATTTACTATCTTGTATGCCAAATGTATTAACTATTTTTTATTTATATCTCTTTTGTGATAACTTAATAATATCAATGTATTTGAATCCTTAATACAAAAGGGGCTTCATCAAGATCTTTCATCTAAAAACTCTTTGGTAGAAATTTCTTGATTTTGTGTAATAATTTTATATCGTTGTTGACAAATAGTACGTCATCAACATATAAAACTAGAAAAATATACTTACCCTTATAAAACTTATTACAATTATCAACCAAATTCATCTAAAAAACAAAAGAGATGACAACTTAATGAAAGTTGTAATAACATTGAAAAGAAGCTTGCTCAAGTCCATATATGGATTTCTTTAATTGCAAACCATGCACTTTGAATCTTTGGAAACAAAGTTTCTAGGTTGCTCCATAAAAAGTTTTTCATCGATATCACTATTGAGAAACATTATCTTAACATCTATTTGATGTAATTCAAGATCAAAGTGTGCCACAAGTACCATTATAATCTCAAAAGAGTCTTTAAAAAACAATGAGAAAGTTTCTTGATAATATATGCCTTCTTTCTTAGTAAAACCTTTTGCAATAAGGCAAGCCTTATATCTTTCCACATTGGCTTTAAATCCTTTTTTTGTTCTAAATATTCATTTATGACCAATGGGTTTTACACCATCAGACAGTAAGATATGATCCCAAAAATCATCATCTTTCATGGAATTAATTTCCTCATTCCTATCATTAATCCAATTTTGAGAATTAGAACTTTTAAGGACTTTGCGAAATTTGATTGGATCATCTTTTACTATGTCAATGTCCATATTATATAATTAGAGAAAGACAATATAATCATTTAAAATTGTACGTCTCCTCTCTCTTTATTGGATCTTTTTAATGGTCTTTATTCATGAGGTTGTTGGGTTTATTTTTCAGAAATATTCAATTGATCTTGATTAGGGATATTTTTAACATCATGTTATTGCTCTAGAGTTTATTCTTAAACAATGTCAAGAATAATAACCTGATCATATTCAATAATAATTGTAGGAAGATAAATGAATTCCTCTTTAAAGAAAAAGTCTTTAACCTTACCTCCTCATTCAAACTTAACACACTTATGGAATTTGACATTTCTCGTATAAAAAATATATTTACTTGTGGGCTCGTAAAATTTGTAGTCTTATGACCATATAGAGTATCTAACGAAATAGCTACTGACTATTCTTGATTTTAATTTTCTTTTTGTTTGGCCTATAAATCCTCACCTTAGCTGGATAACATCAAATATGAAAATGCTATAAGGATTTTTAATCGTTGTCTTAGCTAGAATTTTATTGAGAATATAAGCTACAATTTTCAATAACTCACCCTAGAGTTAATCTAGTAAGATAGTTGGAATAATTATACTCATTACCATGTCCTTTAATGTTCTGTTTCGTCTTTTAGCAACATTGTTTATGATAAGGCTCCTTACTATAATGTGTTGTGTGACAATACTACATTTTTCTAGAAATTTGGCAAATGGTCTTGAACATTATTCACCTAAATCATAACATCTGTCATAATATTTACTATTATGGTTAGATCAAACACTTTTAATCCTTTTTCCAAGTTAATTCTCAACCTCTGGTTTGAAAAGTTTGAATATGTCCAATGCGTATGACTTCTCATGAATAAGATAAAAAAACATATAATGTGTCCTCTATGGACATAATAAAATATTTTAGCTATTTCATTAAGGTATAGGAAATGACTCACAAGTATTTATATGGATTAGTTTTAAGACGTCTAAAGATCTTTTGGACCTAATCTCCTTATGTTTATTTGTTTCCCTTTAATACACTCAATAAAAACTTCAAGATTTGATAGATCTTGTGGATTAAGAATTCCATCTGACATAAGTCTTTCAATTATTTGTTTAGATATGCATCCTAAATTTTTATACCATAATGAAGAAAATTTATAATCTATTTATTTTCTTTTAATACCCTATGAATCATGCAAAGATTTATTAGATGAGGCAACTTATCAAGTTAGTATAGGTTATCATATTTTGATAAAGAACTATAACATATAAGTTTTGAATCATAAAAATGAATTCTGCCTAAATATGGTACAATGTAATTCTTTTTTCAAATATAAGTAATATCTAATCCTAAATGATAACCTAAGCGTCCCTACTGATCACCCATATAAATGTATCTTTCACCATTATTAGGTTTTTGATTGCTCAGATAACCCCACTTAGACACACTTATATGAGTAGTAACACCATAATCTAACCACCAAGTATGTCTAGGTATTGAAATCAAATTAACTTCAGAGAAAACTAAAGAAAGAATTGTACCTTTCTTTACATGCCAATTAAGATATTTGGTACACTCCTTGTTCTTATGAGAATTCTTTCCATAAAAGTGGCAAGAAAATTCCTTAGTTTGTTGTTTTTGCTCCTTATGCTGCTTCTTTGTTGGTACAATACTAATAATTTGTTTTTCTTTCTCGATAGCCTTTAGAGGTGGACTCCAAATGAGAACTTTCAACCTTCTCTTACTTTAATCTCTCTTTTGCTTGCATACAATATGAAATGAGCTCATTGAGAGTTTGTTTCTCTTTTAACAGTTGTAATCAACTTTAAATTGATCGAATTATGTGGGAAGAAAGACCAAATGCACAAGCAAGCCTTTAAAAAGTTGTAACTTTAGTGCTTTTAGTTTTGAAGCAAGATGAGATATTTATAGAATGTAGTCCCTGATGTTTCCATTATCTTTATCTTTTATGAAAACAAAACTTGCTAGAAGAATACTTGCTTCCTCCTTTTTGTTTTAGCAAAACGATTCTCAATTTCTTTAAGGAATAATTTGATGTCCTTCTCTTTGAACATTGTGTCGTCAAATATTTTTCTAATTGCATATTTTATAATCATAAGACTTATGCGAATTTGGTGTTTATACTTCTCTTAGTTCCTCTTATCATTAGCGAAACTTTTATCTGTAAGAGTAAGGGATCGATCAATTTGAAGAGTAAGGTCTAGATCTGTGTAGCTAAGAACAATCATGAAATTATCTTTCTAGATATTAAAGTTTGTTCCATTTAGCACAAGTATAGAGTTAATGGTGGTAGATATTGTAGCAGTTAAAGTATTTACTATATAGAAAATAAAAGTAAAAAAGCAAAATACCTATAATTAAAATTTGAATGCAATATAATTAAAAATTTAAATAACAACAACCTTATTACAAGATTCCTAGCATAACATTAAAATATATTCTTTAGACAGAAATATCAATTTGTAAATGGTTCTTGTTGTAGCAATCAATCATTTATAGTAAGTTCCTATTAAAATATAAACCTTTTTTTTCGGACTAACCTATAATTTATATAGAAAGCCTAATAATTGTCACATACTTAACATTATACTTATGTTTGAATTTTAGCCAAATAAGAATCTTCCTTCGGACCAATTGTTTTCTATATAAAATTCATTCACATATAGTCATCTTGATATTTTAGAGGTAACTAATCTATAAAAAAGAGGTTACTTTGATAATTTATTGTTTTGATTAATGAATTTGAAATATCAATTATTAAACATTTAAAAATACAAATGCTAAGATTTGAATTTAATTAGTTAGGTATTGAATTAATATTGTAGTCCTGTATTCTCTGGCCAATAAATCAAAACCATAAAGCTTATTAATCTTAGCTAAAATTGAAAAAACTTATGTTATAAACCTAAAAGATTTATATAAATGATAAGTCTGATACTTGGTCAATCTTTAATACGAACAAAAATGACCTAGAAATATAAAACATAGATGGTTAATGCTTAGTCAAACCAATGAATCACAAGTTGATTTTGTTTTCTATTTTTTATTGATCCAAAAATTAAAACCATACTAAGAGACATAATCATCAACATACAAAAAGAAATGTACATGACCAAAGAACAAGATTACATTGAAATCAAAATAATAAAAAATCTCAATAATCTAACAGGATATATGCTCTGATATTACTTGTTGGATTTAATATAAAATCTATAGTATGAACCCATCAATCATGTTAGATATTATCAAGAAAAAACTTGATCAAATAAACATACCTAAATATGTTAGAATAGACATAATTGAGGTGTAGCAACTCCTTTTGACTTTTGGGCTTTTAAGAGATATGTATATGTTATCTACCTTCCAATGATAGGATATCAAAAAAGAAACCTCTATACTCTTTCGGGACTATAACATATAATAATTATTCCTAATTTATTGTTATAAGTTAGGAATATAAATAATATTTTCACATATAAAATAGCTTATTCATTAACCAAAAAAATTATTACTTAACTTTGAATTTTAGGTCAAACCTTATAACAACTCATAACATATAATTATTAACATAAGTATGTGTAAGTCCATTAAAAATTCCAACATTATAATGTTTAGGCCAAGAGTCTATTTTGAATCTTAAAGTTTTTGTTAAAATATAACTTGAAGATTAACATTTCAAAACATTCAATTTAAACCCTAATACTTTTAAAACATTTAAAATAGGCCTTAAATAGACAAAAAAATTGACAAAGTTACATTTATGTCAATTTAGTGTCATATTAATGATGATATGGTATTTTTAAAATTTGAGAATCAGTCCCGTTGTCACATGTATGTTATGTACATTAATAGATTTACTATTAATTTTAAAAATAAATTTAATTAGTAGAATTAATTTTCATTGTTAATTTTTTAGGTTAATTTATTAATTTTAGGTTAATAATTTTTGCAGCAGTATATTAGATTAATTTAATAATCATAAGTGTGATCCATATTACTTTATTTCATTATAATATAAAGTGAGCCCAAAATAATGGTTATTGGGCTTGCTAAAGGAAATTAGAGTCATTAGGGTTACAAAATAAAGAAACCTTTCCCTCTCCCTTCAATTTGAATAAACGTTTATAGATATCAAAAGACATACGTTCTTGCACCATTGAAAAGAACGAAGAAAGGAAAGAAGGTGAGAATAGATATAGTTTTTTTGTAAAGAAGGGATTTACTAACAAGAAGAGATTACAAGTTTATGGATCAAGGTTAGTATTTTTCTCTTTTCTTTATAGCATAATTTTAGGGTTTGAAGATGTTGAATTAATTGTGTCATAAATGTTTCTTAAGTGAATTCTATGCTTGTAATATTGCTTAGAATGTTAAAGTTTAGTTTAATTGTGGCATCAAAGCCAAGTTATGACACTTTGATTTGCATTAGAGTTAACCCTAAAATTATCGGTAGCAATTAATATTGCTTTAAAGTTTTAGAAGATTGTTTATTGTTTCCGTTGTAATATCTCCAATAAGACTATCTTATTTCTCAGTTTTTGGATTTGATTTCATCGATTGAATGATCCTTTATAATAAAAATCAGAGATTGCAACAACATTACTTTCGCATATCTGTTTGCTTGTTTTATTTTAAATTGAGATGGGATAGCTATTAAATTGGGTTTTTTAAGACCAATATAAATCGATTCTAAAGATTACAATGAACTATTTTTTCATTTATCTGGGCCCTACCAATACAGGTTTATGTTGCATTAATTTTTTACTGTCTTTGAATGAATTCTGAGAAAGCAAAAGGATTGGTGTTAAGTACGTACATGCATTAATTATGGTTTGACATAACTTTTAAAAAGAATAAAAGCTAGAGAGAAGAGTCTGTGTGAATGTGTAAAATAAAGGTTTAAAGAAAAGTTTTTGTGGGATCCATGATCAAAGTTTTGTTTTCTGTTTGCATTACTTGTTTACTGCAAATTTTAGAACACAAAAAGTTAACAAAAAGTCAAGATTTTTATGGGACCCACCATTAAGACATTAGATTTGTGTTGCATTTATTGTTTGTATGAGATCTAAAAAATGTATTTTCTGCTTCTAAAAAAACAAAAGAGTTAAAAGACAAGGTTTCGTGAGGCTCACCGTAGAGAGACTTTTGGTTTTGTTGTTGTAAAGCAGAATGTTTAGGGGTTAAATGTATGAAAATTGTGACTTCTTTGTTGACAAGTCAAAAGGCTGAATATGGTTGTTGACATATGGAGCCAATTATATTTTAGTCTCTGGTATAATTTAGGCACTTGTATGTTTGGGTTTCCCAGTCAAAATAAGGATTTATAATCCTTATGAAAAGAAACTTAATGCAAGAACCATTAGTGGTTACTTCATTAGTTATCCAGAAAAGGCCAAAGGGTACATATTTTATTGTCCTAACCATGGTACAAGAATAATTGAGTCTAATGATGTTAGATTCATTGAAAATGGATAAATTAGTGGGAGTGGGGAACCACAAAAGATAGATATTCAAGAGATTCAGATGAAAAATCCTTCACCCAGTGTTTCTTCTCAAGTTATTGTTCCTTTTGTTGTATCACAGTCATGTAACATATCAAAACAACAAGTTAATATTCCAAACCCACAAGAAGTGAATGTCAATAATGAATTAGTAAATAATGTGCAAGTCACAAATGATCAAGTGATATCATAAGAAATAGTATTGTGAAGGTCTATAAAGGAGAAAAGAATAGCTATATCAGATGACTATGTGGTGTATTCACTTAGCATAAATGTGACTTGAGTATTAATAAGGATCCAGTCTCATTTAATGAAGCCATAAGATGTAATAATTATGAAAAGTGGTTCAATACTATGAAAGAAGATTTAAAATCTATGGATGATAATCAAGTATGGGAATTGGTTGAGTTATGTGAAGGCTCAAGGCAAGTGGGCTGTAAATGGGTCTTTAAGACCAAAAGGGACTCAAAAGGTAATATTGAAAGGTACAAAGCCAAACTTATAGCCAAAGGTTATACTCAGAAGGATGACATTGACTTTGAATAGACCTTCTCTCCAGTTTCAAACTACTCTTTAAGAATTGTTATGACATTAGGAGCTCATTATGATTTAGAGCTTCACCAAATGGATGTAAAGATCACTTTTCTGAATGGTGACTTAGAAAAAGAAGTTTATATGGACCAATCAAAAGGTTTTGTGACTGCAAAAAAAGAAAATATGGTGTGTAAATCAAAGAAGTCAATATATGGTTTGAAAAAAGCTTCCCGACAGTAGTATCTGAAGTTCAATGATACCATTACCTCTTATGGTTTTATGGAGAACACTGTTAATAGGTGTATCTATATGAAGGTCAGTGGAAGCAAGTTCATTATTTTGGTACTATATATTGACAATATTCTTTTAGCTGCTAATGATATGGGCTTGTTACATGATGTAAAGAAATTTCTCTCTAATAATTTTGAAATGAAAGATATGGGTAAGACATCCTATGTGATTAAAGTAGAAATATTCCGTTACAGGACACAAGGATTGTTAGGGTTGTCTCAAAAAGGACATATCAGTAGAGTATTAGAGAGATTTAGGATGGAAAAATGCTCAACAGGGTAGTTCCAATTCAAAAAAGGGATAAACTTAATGAAATGCAATGTCTCAAGAATGATTTGGAGTGAAAAGAAATGGAATCTATTCCCTATGCATATGTAGTTAGGAATTTGATGTATATTCAGACTTGTACTTAGTCGACTATCAATTTTGCTATTGGAATATTAGGCCGATGTCAAAGTAATCCTCGATTGGACCACTGGAAACCTGCAAAGAAATTTCTTAGGTAATTACAAGGCACTAAGAATTACATACTCACATACAGGAAACCAGATCACTTAGAAGTGATTGGTTATTCATCTTCAGACTATGTTGATTGTGTAGACTCAAGAAATCTACCTTTGGTTATCTATTCCAACTAGCAGGAGGGGCAATTTCTTGGAATAGTAGAAAGCAGTATGTCATTGTTACTTCCACTATGGAGGCCAAATTTGTAGCATGCTTTAAAGCTACTATTCAAGCATTGTGGTTGCGAAACTTTGTCTTAGGGCTAGGTATTATCGATAGTATAGCTAGACTGCTAATAATTTATTGTGATAATTTCGCAGTTGTCTTCTTCTATAAAAATGATTAGTATTCTAAGGGTGCTAAACACATGAATTTGAAATACTTGTCAGTCAAAGAAGAAGTACAAAAACATAAAATGTCGATTGAGCATATTGGAACTGATCTAATGATAGTGGATTTGTTAACTAAAGGATTACCACCTAAAACATTTACTGGCCATGTTGAAAGGATGGGCATTATAGATAAGTCCTTGTTAGCATGAGATCATGTTATGTATGTACATATGTTTGGATATTTGCTATTATTGTTTTAACATTTATGAATTCAATTAATGTTATGTTTTTGCTATCTGTTAGTTGTCACATTATGTTGTGTACACGTATTTTTTATTGTGATGACAAATTATATTTCAAAAAACATTAAAGTTGAAAATTATAGTTATTTTGAGTTGAGATGATTGTATGATACATGAAAGGAATTATGTCGTTAGATGACTTGTAATCCTTATAATCCCATTATTTCAATTCATTCAAGTTTGATGGCTTTACGGATTCAATATATGGTGCACACCTGTGTTGTTGGATCATCAAGTCCTCACATGAGTCAAATGAGAGATTGTTAGAATAATTTAATAATCATAAGTGTGGCTCATATTACTTTATTTGATTTTAATATAAAGTGAGCCCAAAATAATGGTTATTAGGCTTTTGTTAAAGGAAATTAGAGTTATTAATAACTTATTCTATTAATTATATTCATATTAAAATGTTTTGATTAATTTAATTGATAATTTACTTCTTATTGATTTTTTATAGACTATTCAACTTCACTTAGTTTATTAGAACATTGATTAACTTTTCATAATTTTTGATTATTTTTAATTTAATTAAATTTCCACAACAATTTCCCTCTCTCTCTGTATATATCAAATCATATAATAGAATTCTTCTCAGTCCCACATAAATCAATTATGATGCAAGTATCTTTAACAAAGTTTACAACACGGCCTTCTAAAACTAGTTTACTTAAATTAAGAAGTTCGCAATCCAATTTTTGCACAAGGAACACATCAGATTACTTAGTTTCATGTAACCAATTCTTATCGTTAATTAAACACTCTTATCAAATACTTTAAAATAGACTCAATATTAGTTATATGAGACGTGCAATACCAGTTTAGTGAATTGCCTTTATTATAACATTAAGAAGATATATGTACAGTGATTTGGTGAATAAGAACTCTTCTTATCAAATACTTTAAAATAGACTCAATATTAGTTATATGAGACGTGCAATACCAGTTTAGTGAATTGCCTTTATTATAACATTAAGAAGATATATGTACAGTGATTCGGTGAATAAGAACTCTTCTTTGTGCTGTCACTCATTAATATAAGCATTTCATAATGAACTTTCAAATTGAAATTTATCATTTATTTGTTTCATAGTCACCATAAAATAAATTGGTGTTATTTTAAGTCATCAAATTAATTTCTTTAAGAAATAGCTAAACTTGGAGAATAAATCTTTGATTTCTAATGTAGTTAGTCTTAAAGGCTTAGCCATCAATAAACACTCTAAAGCATTTAATGGAAATATTATGTTCTTAATATTCTTGAATTTATATAATGGATTCTTTGTTTGTATTTTCATTTGTGTTATGGTGTTTAAAATTTAAATGATATTCTCTTTTATTATAACATGTATTTCAACTATTGATTCTTATTGATGATATTAACCTTTAATTTCATAAAATATTAAATTTTATAACTAAACTAAATTTATTTTATTTTATTTGAAATAAAAACTAGTTTACTAATAGTTTGGTTTAAAATTTTAGTTAAAACCTCTGTTTCTTTTAGAATGTAAAAATTTTAGTTAAAATCTTCTTGCTTACTAGACTACAAGTCTCAAAACATAGGTATATAAGTATATAATTTTCTATGCTTACCACTAAGTTATAAGAAAATAGTTAGTATATCTCTTAGATAAAATTCAACGTATTTAGTGCATAATGCTTCCCGCTTTGCGGGGTTTAGAAAGGGTTATAATGTACACAATCTTACCTTTGTATTTTTACAAAGATGCTATTTCCTTGACTTGAACCCGTGACTTTATGGTCACAAAAGAGTAACTTTATCAATTACTCTAAGGTTCATCCTCAAAAGGCTAACATATTCAGTACATGAGGCTCCTCATTTTGCGGGGTATGGGGAAGGTCATAATGTACATAGCCTTCTCTTTGTATTTTTACAAAGGAGCTAATCTAATATCATTAAAAAAAATAACTTCACTAATTACTCCAAGTCTCGCCCTTAAATCTTTTAGGGTATTAGATGGTTCTCCTATACATACATCAATGCCCCTAAAGGATAAATGGCTCCTTTAATTGTTTAGACTATTGATTTTGAGTTATAATGCTTATCACTTCCTTATAAAGGAAAAAAAAATACTTTTCCTAATCTATTGTTTTGTTTTGTTACAAATTAGAATGCATGTAAAATGACTTTCAGTTCTAATAACTAACGATCTACCAATTCCGTACTGGCTTTTCTTTCCTGCCCTCTATTTTGAACTTCACCCAAATTACCCCTTTAGCCAGGCCATTCTCGGCCGTTGGAGATCTTGGTGGACATTGGTGAATCTTAGGGAATCAAGGAGGATTTTCCTACTGTATCGAGTAAAATTCTATTGCAGATAACTGATTCCCATCCTATGGATGTCCGGCCTTCGTTAGGCGAGAAGGAGAAATGACTGAAAACTGCTGGGACTTGGGCGAAACAACTATTCATTTCTCCACCTACGGTGGTCCTAAAGCATTTCCCTGACGCGGTGAAGGATGGCATTATTTCCCCTCCTATGGGTACCATTGATGTTGGTATTTCCAAATGGTCTTCAACTTTGTTAGGGTTTTTCGAGGTAAAAGGCTGACCTTTCTCGTTGTCAATGCTTAGGCTAAAGCTCGTTGGAGTCTGAAAGGACTGTAGAGAGTTCTGATACGAGAAGATGACACCTTTCTCTTCACATTCGGTAAAGATTGTGACTTGCAGGACATAGCGGCTCAAGGGTCATGGCATATTTGTGACCAGCCAATTTTTGTACAATGTTAGAGGCCTGAGGTGGAGAAGGGTATGAAAGTTATAGATACATTTCCTATGTGGGTGCAATTCCATAATCTCCCTATGGACCTATGGACTCTTGATGTGCTGAGCTATATGATTAGTGCCTTGAGGAAACTAGTAACCTTGGATACTCCAATTGCCAATATAGAGAGTGTGGACTTTGCAAAGGTTTACATTGAGATCTTTACAGATACACAACTTTAGGATACCTTGATTGTGTTGAGCGTGGGTGAGGGAGGGGACATAGTCCATAAAACCATTAAGGTAACATATCCATGGAAACCAAAGGAGTTGAAAAAGTAGGTTCCAGTGAGTAAACCAGTCTGACAAGAGTCCCAGAAGGATCGTCAATCACCACCGGTGCAACTTTCTGGGCAATTGAAAGAGAATAGGGAGGGGACATGGTATCGACTGATAAGGATCCTCCACGTTTGGTAACCACCAACCTCAGTGAGGAGCCTTCCCTAGGATCGGAGCTTATGCGGGGGAGACAAACTGCCCTAGAACACCTGTCAGAGAGCCCGGGGGAATTCACCCCTATTATGGAGTGTCCAACAGATCAACAGCCAGGTGATTTGGAGGAGAGTCTAACCATACAAGTTGTTGACATTCTGAGATGACTGAGACTATAGAGTTTGGAAATAACATGACTAAAAATATATCAACATATAATCCCCCTGATAATATCCCTTCTTCTTCGTCTGTGGTGGCAAGCCCAAAGGGGGCTAGAAAGAAAAAAAGTAAAAGGAAAAGAAAAGGGGTGATATCCCCAGAATGTCTGTTCTAGTATGAAATATGAGGGGTCTGAATAACCCTCCAAACAGGTGGTTCTCCGAGATCTAATTCTGGAGAAAAAACCAATTTTGGTGGGTCTGCTAGAAACTAGAATTAGAGACTTAGCTCATTTGAACATTTTGCATCTGTTGGGTGCTCAGTGGAGGTGTATCTCGAATCACCAATCCTACTGTAATAGGTGCATTATATGTTGCTATAATATAGATTGGATAGATGTTTTTGTGGAAGAGAAGAGTGCCCAGCATCATCATCTCAAATGTAATTTTATAGGTCAGTCGACGAATTTTATGGTTACCTTGGTTCATGCAGCTAATTTGGCTTTTCAACATAATGTCTTGTGGCAAAGCTTAACTCTGTTACATAGTACCATAGATGCACCATGGGTGATTGTGGTTAATTTCAATTGTATACTAAAAATGATGGAGGCAGAGGTCGTAAACTTTATTCTATTGCAGATACGATTGAACTTATTAATTTTCTCTGTAGGGTGGAATTGGCGGACCTTTGTTCCACAGGACGTGTTTTTACGTGGTCTAATAACCAGCATGGCTTTATGAGAGTTATGAAGAAATTGGATATGGTAAAACCAACATGACTCAGTGTTTTTTCTCAATCATTAGTGCATTTTGGTGATAACTTGACTTCTGGTCATTGCTTTATGCTATATATGTTAAGACTGACTTAAGCATAAAACGAGCTCTCTTTTGTTTCTTTAATGGTGTTACACAACAGGAGGGGTTTATAGATATCATTTCCACTTGTTGGCAACTAGAGGTTAGGGGATACAAGGTGTTCCAACTTATGTCTAAGTTGAATAAGGTCAAACTAGCTTAAAAAAATTTATGCAGGAGTTGGCAATAGAATATCTTACAGCTAAAAGACTAACTGAAGCAGGCACAGGAGCATTGTTATGCTCAACTAGATAACCGGCACTGGAGACTCATTGAGTCAGCTCTCTTGAGGGATTACCAAACGGAGTTAATGTTCTAGCAGTCAATTTAAAGACAGAAGGCGAGAGTTACTATAAGAAAAATATTGTTTAAAGATGGATATTACCGACGAAAAACCTAAACATTCTATCAGGAAGACAGTTTGGTGATATAATTTACGGACGAATCAAGGCGTCGTAAAAACAATTGTAGGTAATAATTTTCGACAAATAATAGAATACCAGTTGGTCAATTTATCAATGGACATTTTATGTAATCGTCGGTGAATATACCGACGGTTGTTTGTTTAGTCGATCATTGGTAAAGTTCTGGCAGTCAAAAATTATCCGTCTACATATTTATAGACGGTATTGGTTATTCTGTTGGTAATTTTATTACAACGTTACCAATGGTTATGATTGTTCTGTCAGTGCGTATACCGACAATTTTCTGCAGCAAATCCTACTGGTAAAGTTGGCGACAGGTTGTCAATATTACCGATGGTTTGTTGTTTTTTGTAGATACATATAATTGATTTTACCGACACATTTATTTTTTTCCTTCGGTAAATATTTAAAAAAAATCTTTTCATTAAATTTTATTTGATGATCTTATGGTTGATACATAATTTAAATAGTTATGAATTATATATGCATAATATTTTGATTTATTTATGAATTTAATTTGTTTAAACAGAAAGTTGATTGATGATATAAAGTTAAAATTATCTTAATTGATAATAAAAACATTAAATTGTACATAATAAGTATTTGTAATTTAAATGAAATGACTATAAGTACATTATTGATTTGGCGGCCACGAATGCTCTAATTGCTTCGATGAGTTGCTACCCCTCCCCTTCAACTCATTCATCTCATTACGTAGCTGAGCTATGTACTCCATCGATTGTTGCAACTGAGTTGCCAATGTCTACGATGTGCTCCAAAGCTTATGGAGTTCATTGGTTATCGACCGCCTACTAGATGTTGCTATACTGAACGTGGAGGATTGCGAATAACATGTGTTTGCAAATAAACCTAAGACGAATATCCTTCCACAATAGTCCCTACCACCCACTGCATGAAGATAAGTTTGAGTCTCATCAACATCTTCAGACTACTGAGACTGTTGTTGAATACTTTCTTGTATTTGTTCATATTAGAAGACAATGATTATATTAGTAAGTGATAATTATTAAGCATTAATATTAAACCATAAATTTCATATACATTTAATTCTCTACATTGGGTGTTGACGAATGTCACACCGTCATACTTCTTAGTATGAGTAAGCAAAAAGAGTTGACGGGGTGTAGGTCTCATGCCTATAGATTTTTCCAGCATAAGAATAAAATGTTATAAGTGAACTAAAATTTATAAAAATTTTAGCAAAGTTTTCTATATTTTTATGATATTTGCCGGCTATTGAACAAAGAAAATAATTCAACAATACAGTCATATATGGCACCAGACATTTATAACATTATCATTCTCCATAATACATATATTTTCATTCCAAAATTCACACATCAATTAAAGTAAAAAAAATCAGAATATAAATGTAAAGCATAAATCCTTACAAGTCTCTCTGTATGCTCGTGGTGGGTAATAGATCCTTCCGTATGTACAGGAAGGCTCTCTCCCCCTGATTCTCCACGTCTGTTGGTAGAATTACACTCTGAAATGGACATTGCCTCAGGTAATGCCTAATACTACTCTCAACGACTCCATATTTGTTCAAAAATATAAGGCGGTTGTACACCAACCTTGTATATTGTACCAATAAAGTCTCGATAATGTGTACGTACTTGTCTCTACTATACCTTATTAATAACCTCGTTAAATTCAGAATCCCAAAAATTTCTTTTTGAAATAAAAGGAAAAACATTCAATAAATACTTATAATGTAATAATATTTATTTAATTAATGTATACAAATCAATTAAAAAAGAAAATAATATCTTTTTGTACCTCAAACTTTTGATAGTAAAATTCCTTTATGGCTTAAGAGATATTCTTCTATGCATAATCCTCAAGATCAATCTTCTTCTTGAATTTGGATGTCATATTTCTTGACCACGGTCCAGACCAAATCAACCTAATATAAAAACAAATAATTTAATACCATTTTTAAAATTTAAACCTATAACTTAATTATAAACTTATAGTGTTTCATGTATTTTCACTTACAAATTATTGACAATTGTGATGTAAGTTCTTTCATCAGGTCCCTCAGCTCCTGACTGGTGACCGCCTTCTTCATCTACATCATTTACCCCTAATATCTTTGTCGCTATAGGGGTAGTGGATGATGTAGGGGTGGTGGATGGTGTAACAACAAGTACGAAAGGTGATGCCTCATCTGCAAGTGTAGTAGCTGGAGGGGGAGGTGATTCAGTTTAGCTGCAGAATGTGATGCTTCACCTGGATAACAAGTACTTCTGAATAGTTGTCTGAACCTTAGTTGCATTATATTATGTTTTCTCTTTGGTGGCATATTTCAATCTGAAATTCATATTTGATTGAATTTTCTAGAAATATAACAATTTGAATTCAATATTTTACACAATTTATTGAAAAGGAAATATTTGATTTGTTGAATATAATATTCAATTATAAACACAAATTAATCGCTATCATCACTAAATTGTAAATCAAAATCATCTTCTTTTTCTGAAGAATAAGAATCAAACTCAGGCTTCTCTTCAGATCTCTGGCCATCGTCATCCTCTCCGGATGAAATCAATATATTCATTAGATAGATCGTTCAAAGGTTCATTATCATTATATGTGACAGATGCATTTATTTCATAAACATCTTCTTGAAAAGCTTCACTTTCAATTCTCTGTTCTCCTTTTTCATGTGATTCAAAAACACCTCTAGGTTTAACTTTGCAAATGGCCAACCAATCTAACTTATCTCGTCATAAGCTGGGAAAGGGGACATAATACACCTGAATTGCTTGCATTGCCAACACAAAAGGTTCAAATTGTCTAAATCTTTTTCGCTTATTGATTTCAACTAGATTGTATCGGCTATGCACTTTTGTACTAACATTCGTCCCGTTTTCATACAAAGGGTTTGAACCCTAGAAATTCGTACATGGGAGATTAAAAATAAAAATAAAATAATAAAAGTAATAAAATTAGGAAAAATATATCTCATGCTCATGCAGTATATAACATACACATATACGTGAAATGTGAATTTTTGCAAATAAAAATGACTGTACATGCATTCATGACATTTCCCGGTATATTGTAAATAAATGTGATTGTTATAAAAAATGTGATTTGTGTATAAAAAAATTTAATTGGAGAGGGTTAATGAGGTTTGAGAATTTTAAGTGAATTTTAGAAATTTTTCTGGAAAATTTCGGAAAAATTTTTCGGACTAGAAAAAATGCCGAGTGCAGACTGATTGGTTACCGGTAGTGGAAATGACTGTCCAATGGCACTGAAAATTTAGATAAATGATGATAGGATTTATTAATTTAAGCCATTAGAATTTGACGAGAAATTGGAGTAGAAATTGGAACCGAATTGGAAAGGAAATAAGTGAGAGTATAA
>JANIJH010000225.1:80225424-80238917 GCA_024520975.1 Erythroxylum areolatum | reverse complement strand
GCTCCAACGTACATATCTCACATAATCTTCAATCTAATTTGTTGAGATGCTGATTTGAATTATCTGCACATTGTTTACCTCTTGCATGTTGAAGATATGTCAACCTTGATTTGCACAAATCCTTTATTTGAAGTTCAATCCAAATACTTGAAATTATTTTTTAACCAATTCTATAAATTTTATTATTATCAAAACATAGAAGGATTTAATTTGTCTACTTCCATTGGTCCAACATTTAATTGCTGGTATAACTAGCAACACTCTGTGCCTTGTAGATTATAGGACTCTTGTTGCCTGAGCTTGAGATCAGTGGAATTTAACAAGTACATTTAAGTTCGAATGATAATTCATTTGAGAAAACAATATTAAACAATGTCTCATAAATTATGAGATAATGTGAGTTTATTTTAGTACAGCTAGAACAGTAATCACAACTTTAGTTTTTGGAGGCCTTGAAAGCAACCTGCAGCAAGAAAATCAGTTGGTCCATGTAAATTTGCAACAAATGTGACGGAGGTGAGGGCGAAACAATGTCAACTCTCATTTGGTAATATAAGGCTGTCTTGACCATCCACTAGCTTTGCAGACTGAATCACATCCCCAGTTTTTATCTGTGAAAGGATGTCCCTTCCAATGGTTGTGTATCTGCGCTCGAGAAATATATAGTAGATTAAATGACCAAGCAAACACAGTCCTGCAAGGCAACAAATTCTCTAAAACAAAACTTACAAGAAAGTAACACACCAAAAGCTTACCCGAAAACAGAAAATTGTCCTTCGTCAAAAGATAAACCTCCTAAGCCAGCCTACAACACATGCATCAAACTTATCATACTGGAGAAGGAAACACCCCTCCGCATGTTTGGTTAAGAACAGATGATGTAACGGACTTACACTTCTTTTATCATAAAGATAGAAGAAAAATTGGTATGGTGCTGAATACTCCTCGGAGGCCTCACTGTGTGCCATTGCAACTGCTCCATAGACTGATAGGGGAAGAACTGGCAATTCTCCATCCTTCAACATGGTTATTAAAGAGAGAAAAAAAAAGAAAAAGAAAATTAGACATTGAAGAGCAGTTACTGGAACTTGCTAGGACTTGTTACATTGTGAACTTGAGTACTTGAACATCTAGAGTTGTTCGATATAGTGGCTCAAATTGCCCCGATGGCATTATCTCTAAGGGAACGCTGTAACCACTGTTCTTGTCGAGTCCATTGTCTGTGATAACAGCTTGGTTGCTGCAAGTGAGCTTTGCTCCATTATAAGCTCCATCAACTACCTGTAACATCTCTGGTTAAGTTCCTTATTTTCATCAGGTGTGGCAGCCCCAATGTTTTCATTTGAAACATATATTTTTAATTATATAACTGTTAAAGAGACTTTTGAGAAGTAAAAGAATGTAGAAGTTATAAACATAAAAGAAGAATAACAGTTAAGTCTCAATTGGCCTTTTATGTCCCTGAAAGGCAGACAAATTGCACTACAGGTACTGGAAAACCATAACTTAACTGCAAGTGATAGAACATTGAAAATTCACTCAGCTTGAAGGGAAGGTCAACTACCTTACCAGTTTTGCAAAATTCCCTGCAGTCAATGGTGCTGAATATCCATCAACAATAACCTGCATCAATGGGTCAACAGAGTTTCAACTTCAGAGCCATTGCAACACAGATAACTGAAGGTGCAAAAATAGACTTTGACCAGTAATGGGTATGCATCATGAATTATCATCACAGAATTAACTATACAAATAGCACATCATATAAGTCAGGGAATGGAAGAGCCGATATTAGAAAGAATGTTGTAGGTAGCAGACTTGTTTTGCAAAAATCATCAGAAAATTTTAATCACCCAAAAAAAGTTTATACTAGGTTTCTATGACATTCATGAATTCATTAAACCTGAATTTTAGCAGTCTGTCTAGCTTCACCACCAACTTCTGGGGAAAATGTTGAACCATCTACTTTGGCAATGGTAAATTCAACAGTTCCTCTTCCTGTTAGCCTACATAGACATCCATATAGAAAGATCATATCTAAACAAACCAATCACATAGCCTAGTTTTGAATCAGAGGAGAGAAACATTTACGTGATAAAGCAATAAAATATATTTTTTAACCCAACTTCAAAAAAGAAGATTACTTCTTTGGGTCAGATTTTTAGATTTTTTAAGTTTTTAGGCATACATTTACTAGTTTGTAGTTGTACCCAAATCCTTTCTAAAGTTAGAAGCACATTTGAGATATTTATCAGACAATTAGGATGATGGAATGAAAGGAAATAGATCTTGGTGAGAAGAGGTTAGGAAAGTAGTGGCCCCAATGAGTAGAGGTTAGGTGTATAGGTGGTGGGCTCGCTATAAGGTGATAAAAGACAGACAGTTTCAGTTTAGTGAAAGGCTGCTTACAAGTTTTGGTATTGGATTTTGAAAATAATCAAGGGTTGATACTTGTAATAATTTGTTCCACCGTGCAATAAATGTTTTTTCTGTTTACTATTATCCTCCTCATTGTTTAATTCTTTACCGTGCCTACTGTTGACCTGCGAAATATTATTCCATTTGCTTATAGCATACTCCACCAGTAATGGATCCTTTTAGAACCTTTAATGCATAAAAAACCCTTATTAAATTGACATATGTCAAAAGTTCAACAACAAACTCCAAGTGAGTTGCACAAAACCCAAAGATCATATTTAGAAAGGGAGATAAGTTAAAGATAAGTTAAGAGTGCTAGACATGGCTTGACAAAGGCATTTCCATCAGTATAATATGCATATAGTACTGTAGTTACAACAAAAATGGCATGCATTTGAACAGTTATGCAGAGGACTTACCTAGGATATTTCAAATATTGCCCAGGTAACAAAAAGGACAGCCCAGGAGCCTGTTGCAGAAAATGCTCAAGCTCAGATTGTGATCATGCTCAAGTTGTGTGCATAAGTTGCAGTTTTTATTATATTCAAATTTAAGACATCCTTTCTCGATAAGTTTGCCACAGCTAAGAAATACATGATTAATGTTTTCTTTGGTGATTTGTCCTTTGTTTATTCTTATGCTAATTTCATGAGAACCAAATACCACCTGCACATCAAGTTTACCTGCAGCAGTTCGATCTCTGCTATTGTATCTAGTGAAGTTGCAAGGGCAACAGAGACTTTGTCTGGGTCCTGATCCTTAATAGTCTGAAGCAGCAATTGCAAACCACCCTAGAAGATTCTAAGCTAGTTATTGTCCTTACAACATATCCCATAAGTCATCATGACTGACTATTTTGTTATTGACAGCATATGCCTAGGAAATAAAGTAATAAAGATAAATTGTTATTACGTGATTCTAGTCCAGTAGTGTACTATTTATTTTCTTGTGAACAGCAAACAACAGCACTACATAGATTTGGCCATGGAACAACACCAAGAAATATATTTTTTCATCTTCTAATAGTATGACAGAATCCGGAAAAGAAAAATCAAACAGACAGTGTCAGAGACGAGTGGAAGTATATTGCCAGACTTTAAGTGAACTATAACACTTTATCTAGTGATCGTGGTATGACCATGTGAGTGAATTGTACGTTGGAACAGTTTTTTATAAACATTTTTCATCGGCAATCAGTGTTGGTTTCCTATTTTAATGTGCCACATTATGGGAAATGGAAGAACATATAAATCTGGTTAAAGTGGCTTCAACATATGGAGAGAACTACTTAGTAACTGCCTAACTTCTCATACCTGCCCCTCAATTAGTGAAGTATACAAAGTAGACCCCTTCTCCCTCAATTCTGCAGGTATACTGGCCAAGATAGAATCCTTTTCATCTATTGCTATCTGCAATCATGACAAAAAATGCAAATCATTTGCAAGAGAAAAAATGGTTAAGCACCATGGTCAAAATGATGATAAGTTGATAATTTAAATCCTGAAGGAAAACCATTCAGTAACCACAAGTTGAAAAGGCACATCTCCTGATAAAAGGAAATGGCCTAGAGGTAAAGGTTCTCCCCAGACAACGAGAGCCATGGTATGAATCACTTTTTCCCTTTGCTAGAGTTAAACTATGTATTAGAAATGACATAGAAAAGGAGCACCTCTATAAGCAATCAAAACTTTGGCATAAACTTTAAACAAGTTCCAATCATATGCATCACTGTGATAAAACATAAAGAGTAACCATTTGAGCAACCCACTCTGGTATGATAAGCTTCTTTTGATAATAAATACGGAAAGATAAGGTGCATACTTTTAGAGCTTTCTTCACATTTCCCTCCATGGTTCCATAAGGCTTTCTCTGTGGAATTCTCAGCAAATATGAGATATCCTCCATTGAAGTCTAGAAGCAAGAAACAAGATGATCTGCAAATTGATTTCCTTCCAAGTTAGAAAATATAACAAGATAACATATGAATATCAACCTGTATGTTCTTCATGTTTGGATTTGCAGGTATAGCCCTTCTCAGAGCAAGTTCCCCAGTTCTTGGAACCTTGGTGTCTGGAGAATAAAGAACTGCTTCGGCTGAAGGAATCAAAGGTAAAGGCGAAGCAAGCTGCACAAAAAGCAGTAATACAGCAACTAAATTCTCGAGTTTCTTCAGTCCATGTGCGGGAGTTGAGATAAACAAACTTTTAGGAAAAACACAACAGGAGGCCACATCCTGTATCACAAAAAACTCAAGTTAGGCGAGACATTATTAAGTACATAGCAGAACTTGTCCGCATATTACCAAAAAAAAAAAACCATAAATCTCAATAAACAAAGTATATCCTGAAATTCATGTACCTCTGTGTCAATAGAAGCTTAAATACGACAACAAAACACGCGAAGCATTCAAAGTAAGCATCCTCAATATATTTTTGCCTACATAGAGAATGGACTAATTCCTTAAGTCTGAGATGGCGAAAGGTTAAGCAACCTCTTATAACATGGCAGTTGCTAAACCTCACTGCACATCCATCCCCCATTATCTCTTTTAATACCATGTTTTTCACAGCAGCAAATTCACCAACGATTTTAAGCACCATTTAGCCATAATAAACACACTAAACCAAATATTGATTTCGGTGAGAGAAGTCAGAAATCCAAAAACTAAACTGAACCGGAAAACGTTCTTGCGCATGCCACAGATGGAAATAATTCCAGTAACTTACATGCAAAAAGAACTAAAATCTAAAACTTTTTTTCTAAAGAAACAACCTTTTCAAGGCTTCGAATTGACTTGTGAAGGGCTGATCTAATTGCAACTTGACCACGAGCTGCATTGGCTCGAAAAGCCAAATGGGTAGAGAGAAAATGGTTACTTTGGATTAACGTAGAGAAGGAGAGATTGAAAGAGAGTTTGTAAGAGGTGATAAATGAGGACGATAGCGTAAAGGCCATGACTTTGAAGTCCAGAAAGATAGACGGAGAAAGAGAGAGGTTTTTGGCGCGCCTCATCTATCTTCACAGTCCTACGAGGATGCTTTTCAGTGGTTTCTGTCCAGTTGTTGTTCGAAACTTTAATTTTTTTATTTCCAATTTTTTCCGGAAAAATCGAGTTGACGAAATAGTCCCTAAATCTGGAGGATATTATCAAACCGCTTTGTTCTTCTTCTTTTTTTGATAAAGAGAAATAATCAGTACAAATTACATGACAAAGCGGAAGAAACAGATTTCCGATAAATCCTCTAAAAGGATCAAGTGGCACCCTATGGATGTGGTATCAAAATAAGTAACGTCATCTACTAACTGCCCAGCATAATTAGCCATCCAGTCGGTGTATCTGTTGCCTTCTCGATAAACACGTCGATGAATAACATTCTAATTCCTCGTAAGCAGCAAATGGATGCTGCAGACTATGAGATTGAGAGTCCTGGATCTCCTATCCGCTGAGGATAGAATGTCAAATACCACCTTGGAATCAACCTCCAGCTCGATGTGGCGAAAGCCCCGATTTCATGCAAGATTGAGTCCGGTAAATACTCCCCAAAGCTCCACGGTCATGGTAGAACACCATTCCATCTTCTGAGCGAAGCCCCCGAGCCAACGGCCCTCACTATCGCGAAGAAGTCCAACCGTAGTGGCCGATGACACGGACCGCTTGCTGGTACCATCGGTATTAAGTCTGATCCAACCTAGGGGAGGCTTGCTCCACCCTATGAGTAGCTCGCTTCTCCTGTTGTAGCCTGCAGGTCCAGCTCAATGCTGCCATCTAATGGAGGAGTGGATCTGACCTGCATAAGACAAAATAAGAGAGCAGGGTGAGGAAGGCCAAGTAAATTGACTATCAAAAAGGGTCCGATTCCTCTATTGCCAGAGGTACCAACAAGTAATGCCAAAGATGGTCAGCCAATCGTGGCCGTGGAGTCGCCGGGTGGGTTGAAGATTATGAAGGAGCCAGTCCTGAGTCGTCATGGCGAAAAAATTAGCTTGGTCGTGGTGCGGGGAGAAGGAAGACCAAACTTGGCGAGCTCTAGTGCAGTCCCGCACCACATGTAAAGCGTATTCCTCAAGACCACAATGGGAACAAGAACCGTCAGAGGTACAATGCATACAGAAATAAAACAAAAGCGACTAATCTAATGAACACAAAGACTGCGAGACAGACAACGATCCGTGAAGATCGCATTGCATGTGGGCCCAGACTAAAGTCGAAGGCTCTGGAAGGATATATAAGCTAGGACTAGCAAAATCTGCAAGGGAAGCCAAACAATCTGCTCTCTGATTCTCTTCGCGGTGGACGTGCTGGATCTGGACCTCCTAGGGGTGGCGTAGGAGACTCCGGATACCTGCAACCAAAGCATACTGGTCAGTAGCATAGCCATGTGATGTAGAGAGAATATTGATCACCTCTAAGGAATCGACTTCAAGGATGAGGCAGCGATATCCACGGTCCCAAGCCAATTGTAGCCCCAAGTGGACTCCCCAAAGTTTGGCTTCAAGAGGTGAGCATCTGCCAAACCGATGGAGGAATCCACCACACCATTGTCCCTGACAGTCCCGGAGCAAACCTCCTGCAGTAGCTAGATAGTGACCGTGCTTTACTACTTCGTTTGTATTAAGCTTGACCCAGCCCTCTAGCGGCCTGGACCACCCAAGCTATGGGTCCGCTATGACTCTGGGATTGCGAAAAACATTCCGTTCCACTGTTCTCACTCTATGAATCCAGTGAACGTATTATACAACCATGTGATGACCTACGACTGGCCATTGAAAATCCGCCTAAAAAATACTACGATTTTGCCATTGCCACAGGAACCAGCATGCTACCTTATAAACCGTAGCCCACGGAGATTGGTGAATGGGAGTGTGGGTCGTGAGGTTGGTAGTCACCCAAGACGCAATGTCATACTGAAAAAAGGCAGGGTTGATAACTGCCGGTGAAAACTAGTCCCATAAGGGTTTGACTTGCGAACAATCGCGAAAAGCATGTAAGATGGTCTCCTCTTGATTGCAGAAAGGGCACGTGCTGTCCAGAGTGAAATGATGAGCCACCCGCTGTCGGTTAGTCATAAGCTTTTGTTTAACAAGTAACCACAGGAAGGCCCGAATGCGTTGGGGCCCAGCCCACTTCCAGATTAACTCCCACAGGTAACTACCATTGGTCGAGGGGAGACCCGCGATAAGGTCATATGCGGACGCCGTCGTAAAGCGCCCATTAGGAGTAGGCTCCCATAGGATATTATCCTCCGCAGTATGCACCAAGGTAGGAAGGGAGGCGGCTAGGTCAAGGCAAATTGTGGAGGGGAGGTACTGATGGAGGAGAGGCCAGTGCCAAGTGCCCTCAGCAGTAAGGTAATCCGACACTTTGGCGTAGAGCATATGGTTTGGTACGGGGGCATGCACTAGAGAGGCTAAGGGTCCCCAATCCGACAACCAACTGTCTAGCCAGAATAAGATTTTCTGTCCTGACCCCAATTCCCACTTTAAGCATTGACGCACGAAAGGCCAAGTAGCTGTTATACCTCTCCAAGTAGCAAAAGCCCCTGTCCTATCATAGTGAGGGGAAGATGGTCGAGGGGTAGTCGATATTTAGCATACAATATCCTGACCCACAGGGCTGTGGGGCGATTGATTAAGGTCCAACCCAACTTCGCCAAAAGAGCGTCATTCGAAATCTGGATGCGTTTGAGGACAAGGCCCCCGTCTTTCTTGGGCTTACAGATGTCTTCCCATTTAAAGAGGGGCACGGGCTAGTGCTTAGTTGAAGCCCCCCAAATGAAATTGCGCATGATCCGTTCTAGCTCATCATAGAGCTGCCTCGAAAGGCGAACATTTTGCATAGAGTAAAGCGGAAGGGCTGCGAGAACTAATTGGGCGCGTGTCAAGCGCCCAGCTAGCGAAAGGGACTTGGCCGTCCAAGCAGAAAGTTTCTGATGGGCTGTATCCAAAATATGCTGATAGGTACTCCGCGTGGTATGCTCATGAATTAGGGGAACCCCTAAATAACGTCCGAGATTCCGAGTACTAGTCATGCGTAAACGTTGGCTAATCCTGCACACAGTAGTCGGAGCAACATTCGGGGAGAAGAAAATCCTAGTCTTGTCAACATTAACTTTCTGCCCCAAAGCTGCGAAAAATGCCTCTAACATGTTAGAAATGAAAAGAGCTTGCGCTTTCGTAGCTTCGGCGAAAAGGATCACATCATCAGCAAAGAACAAATGGGAGATGGGGGGACCATTGGCGCTTAGCTGAGCCGGCTTCCAGGAACCGTGAGCCACAGCCTGAGAAATGCTATGTCCCAAACGTTCCATGCATAGAACAAAAAGATAAGGCGAAAGCAGGTCTCCTTAACGAAGACCACGGGAGGGGTTAAAAGGGGAAGTCAAACTGCCCCGCCAAGCAACTTGCATGGTAACTGTAGTCACACACTACATGATGATGTGGATAAGCTCCGTCGGTAACCCAATATGCTGCAAGGTGCTCAAGATAAATTCCCAACGGAGACGGTCATAAGCTTTCTCTAGATCAACCTTAATAGCGAGATAGCTCGTCTTTCCTTTTTTCTTCTGCATGGTATGGATTACCTCATGGGCTATAATAATATTATCCGTGATATTTCTACCAAGAATGAAGCTTCACTGAGTCTCCGCCACAAGTGTGGACATCAGAGGCTTCAAGCGATTCACCATAATTTTGGAAAGGACTTTATAAAGAACGTTGCAAAGACTAATGAGACGGAAATGAGCCATAGTATTTAGGGAGGGGGTTTTAGGGATCAGGACCAGAATAGTATGATTCAAATCGGCTTCCCAACGGTTCTGCGAAAAGATCTGGTGTAGGAAGTGTATCACAGAGGGCCCAACCGTGCCCCATTGATTCTGAAAAAACATAGCGTTATAGCCATCGATCCCCGGGGCCTTATTGGGATGCATTGCAAAAACAACCATCTTGACTTCAAGATCATGAAGGGGCAGCGACAGCTCCTGGATCTGGGCATCGGGCATTAGAGGAAACTCAGCGGGAATAGGAAACGCCGAGGGGTCTATCGCTTCAGAAGTATACAGCTGGACAAAGTAGGAGCGGGCTAGCTGGCCGAATTGGTCAGGGTCGGTAATAGGGGTCCCAATTGAATCTAGTAGCCGCTCCACCGACAGCTTCTTACGCCGAGCCAGAGTGAAAGTGTGGTAGAAGTGCATGTTACGGTCACCTTTCGAGATCCAATCACAACGGGCTTTCTGGTGCCAAAATAATTCCTCCTCACACAGTACTTGACTTAGGTCGTCACTTAGTTTGGCCTCCAGAGTGAGAAGGGAGTCTATATTATCGTCCGTCATGTGACATTGGATGCCCTCTAGGCACGTTAGCAGTCTCCGGTTTTTATGGAAGCTGTTCCCAAAATTGGCGTTATTCTATCACGTCAGCTGTTGGGAGAAAACAGCAAGTGATTTACTCATCGTATCTGCGGGCGGTAGCCAATGGGTTGCCACCACTTCCTCAAACGCAGGATAGGAGAGCCAAGCATTTTGCAAGCGAAAGGGCAGAACCCTTAGGGGACGGAGCGACGGAGGACGGAGTTGAACCAGCAGGGGTCCCTGGTCCGATCCCATGAAAGGGAGATGTTGGTTCGTCGTGTGGGGGAACTCCTGAAGCCAAGAGGAAGAACCGAACACCCGATCCAGGCGGGCTTTAACCAAGCCTCGGCGCCACATATATTTCAACCCGACAAAGCCCATATCATAAAGTCCATTAGCATGGACCCAATCTTGAAAAGGCTTGCTCGCGACTCTAGTAGACCGGGCCCCTTCTAATTTGTCCGATTGGGCCAGTTTGGCATTAAAGTCCCCGCTGATAAGCCAAGGACGACGGGTAGTGCGCCCTACCCAACTTAGGAAGCAAAGATTGGGAGCTCCTTTGAGGACTGATATAGACCGTTGTGAACTCCCACGAGCTCAATGCAAAATTGATAGTGGTATGCACGAATTGATGATGGGCTATGCTGATGGAGAGATCCACCTCATTGTTCCAAAGAAGTCATATCCCTCCTGAAAAACCGTCTGCTTTAACCCGAAAGGAGAGGTCAAAACCTAAAGACTTAATAACAGCGTTGCCCGAGGACCACTAATGCACGTCGCCAGCAAGACCAGGATACTCGGCTTAAACGTTCGTAAGTGATTACGCAATATGGCCAAGAAGCTGGATCCCCCAGTTCCCCGACAATTCCAAATTAAGAGACACATAATCGAAAAGCACAGAAAGTCTAAGCTACAATAGAGGTAGAACCGGTACCTCCTATGGTAGCGGACATTGGATCCTCGTTCGGGAGGGTCTCCACTTGGGCCTCTTCTTCCCGCATTTGCAGTCGAACCTTCGCTTCACTCGAGGGTATATTCGGTGGTTTCGGCCCAGGGTCTGCAGGGCCTTCTTGGATGGGGTACACCGTCGGGGCCTCAACGCCCTCCATTGGATGGAGAGAAGCCTCATTATAGGATTGGCGGGTATCTAACATATGGGGATCGCACACCATTTCAGTGTGGGAGGAAAGGTCGATAGCCAAGTGATGTTGCTGTAGGGTCGGCTGGAGTGGGGTAGGGATAACCGAAGCTGCACCAGTTACTGGTGGGTACTGGGCTGTGGAGCTTTCTCTTGGGTTGGGCCTAAGGATAGCTTTTTTAGGGCCTCTGAAAGATGGTTTCGGTGGCTTTTTGGGCCCAGCTGATTTAAAAACTAATCCAGTACTAGGCTGTTTGCCTTTAGAAGCAGTGACAGTAAGGGAGGGAGATTGCCAAGTTCCAAATGGTTTGTGTGCAAGTGGGCCTATAGGAGTGCTCTAAATCTGGCCGGCTTGGGTATCCTGACACTCCAAAAGAGTGAACCTCGAGCCTCCCAGATGTGTACCCGACCTGTCCCTTCCATGAACATCTCCTCGATGCTGCGAAGACCGTGCTCCTCTCCGAGTGACCTGCGTCCACTCACCATAGCCGTTATAGTGAGTGCTCGTTGCTTGCGTTCCTATGGGTGGAGTTGGTGTCACCGGCGCAGACGAAGCGTCATCGCCCAGACCACCTGCCGGGGAGTAGGGGATGCTTGGGGACATGTCGTCGCCACGTGACCAATTTGTCCACAAGCAAAGCAAAGTTGTGGGAGACCTTCATAAGCTAGGAGGAGTGACTCTCCATCCAGGACGACGTTGTGACGCAGCGGGGAAGCGAGGTCCACATCCACGGCCAGACGCGCATACTTCCTTCTAGACTTCTGGATAGTTGCGACATCGATGCGGACTATGTTACCCACCAAATTTCCTACTGCTAATAGAATTTGAGGATGATACCATGCAATGGGGAGGTTGAGAATGCAAACCCACACCACCGCACGGGTTACCATCCCATGAGAGGGTCGGAAACTTGGTTGTCATTGTTGGACAGACAAAACATGGCCGAAGATCACCCATGGCCCCTACGTCAAAGCTGCCAAGCTATCTGCTTCCTCCTTGAATCTGACAAGGAAGTAGTCGAAGTCCAGATCAACGACTTGCATTTGGCCCTGCGGGTGCCAGAGGGAGGCCAGACGCTTGCACAAGAGCTGGAAACCTATCCGACGTCCTAGCAGCTTAACTACCACAGCATGTTTCCACTGCTCATCTAGTTTGGTCTTGAAAGAGTCCCAAAGGGTGATGCCACCCCCTGATCAGGCGAAACGTTTATGTCACCCTCAGTAGTGATGATAAACTCGTCTTCAGTCCAAGCAGTGGAGGTGCGGTCAGGAGCTGTTGGCACCCTCACAACTGCACAATACGACGCGGGAGGAGGAGGGTCGGACTCCTCCTCGCTATCACAGGTGCGGACCCGCTTATGGAGTTGTCCCTCCCGAGCAAGGCCCTCTATAGAGGCTACGAGAGAATGTCCGGAACAGTAAGCACTTGAGCGAAAACTCAACGCCGGATAATATAAACCACGAAGGGCGATGAAAGCTATATATGAAGGAAGCCTTGTGTTCTTCACCTTATCTCACACTAGAAACTTTCTCTCTATCTGTGACAGGTTCACCACGTTTGTTCTTTTTGATACTCTTGTTCAACCTACAATAGTTTTTAGCTAGTGACTTTTTAAAATCGTAACACTTGTTTATTCTTTTGTATATCGACGACATACGGTACTATTTCATCCTTTTGCCATACGAAAGTGATTTTCTTCTTCGTACTATTGTTTTGCTTCCTTTCCTATTTCTCTTATATCATTACTTCTTCCATCGATAACCTTGTTCACAAGGTTGATGTCTTAATATCATTGCTGAATATCACAAAGATATTTTTAGGAAGTATTGTGCAGTTGGTTTGTTATGTCGATTAACCAGACGATAATCCGAAATCGCAAAGCAGGGTAAATTGGTGCTGTCATGATGGGAATCACCGACGGGTAGTCCGAAACCCTTTTCTTGAATTGAAAATTATGGACAGTAGGATGCATATATTTGTCTTGTGATAAATTGAAACGATATCTGGCTTATCCCACTTGCTCCAGAGCTCTAAATGGATTAAAGAAAAAATAACGAGAGCTTTTAAGATCCATATTGCACCCTAATGTTGACTGATAGGACAATTTTTGATATAAACCTAATTTCCTATAACAAGTTTGAGATTAAAGATATAATTGTATTTTATTTTATTAATATATGCTTTATATTATACACACACACACACACACAAGTTGAGATGAGATACTTTTGGATTATAACTAATAGAATAGATAATAGTGGTAAACAATTCAAGGTAGATTTGATCTCCTTTTATGCCTAAAGAATCATTTTATCATACCCTCACAATTTATGCTTCCATTATAGATGTCAATCTTGGATCTCTATAATAGGAATTGCTCCTTAGGCGTAGCTTTGGTGAGAGAGTCAATAAGTTGGTCACTTATATGAATATGTGAAACTCTTAATTGTTGTTGAAGTACTTGATTTTTGACAAAATGAAAAGTGCAATATGTTTCATACGGGAGTGGAAGACAATATTTTACATAGATAAGTGGCAACAAAGTTTTCACAATAGATGGTTGGAGAAGAAAACAATTAATGAAATT
>JANIJH010000225.1:80204355-80218779 GCA_024520975.1 Erythroxylum areolatum | reverse complement strand
AACAAATGGCTCGAGAGTTCCGTGGAACGAAACGGATAAACCGAAGTTTATACCGTGAACAAAACGAGTCCGATTTCTCAAGATATTGTGACCTCAAGCGGGCAGTCGAGACAAGGCTATATGTCGACATGCACGTGACTAACGAAACGTTCCTCTCTTGCCCAAACACAATCAAATTTCAATGCTTAACTCATTTCACACCCATTCATACTTTTTATGCTCATCCTGCTTTTTTCTCTTTTCATTTACACAAAATGCAATGAAATTTTTAAGGCATAACATGATCACAATCACAATGCATTTTCAATAATTGTCATAATTCAAGACAAGCAATTTAACTCACAATATACAAGCAAGTAAGACAATTTGCCTATATTACACAAAACTATAAATATATTACCCACCTTATTTCGCTTGAAAATCCAAGTTCAATGTTTTCTTTCCTTTTGCTCTTGGATCGGGTTTGCTTGGTTTCCTATAACAAACCAAGTTCTCATTCAAACAACATTCAAAGGAAATTCATAAGGCTTCGAAAATCAAAATGCTAAAATTGGACTATAATCCTTTCAAAACCTAGACTTTTGGGTCAATTTTTCATGATCATTATGATAAGGTAAATGAAGAAATTTGGTTACACTTCCTTCTAGAAAAATTTTCTTCATTGTCTTAAGTTTCCAATGACACCAAAATCATTCAATTTAGTTCAGTAATCCGAAAATTATACTCCAAACATTTTCGAACTACTCTTATACTGAGACAATATTCTATGCTCAAATTCCTTCCAAAAATTGATATCCTTAGAGACTGAATTTAAATTTAATTTCTGCATACAACTTGTAGATTTATGTCTCTAGTTTACATAAAATCAAAAATCACTCCATTTGGATAACTACAGTAAGAATTATACTCAAAATATTGAAGTATACTCGGTGCTAGAAAGTTCGCTGAAAGGAAAAATTCATCCGAAATCTTACAAGTTCGCCGCGGTAAACTGCTGAGTTGGCCGCGGAGAACTTCACCCTTCAAGTTGGCTGCAGTGAACTTTGATGGAGGCAACGCAGAACATGAACATTTTCTGGATTTTAACTTCCCATCTTTCACATATAATCCATCTTAAACCTAAACCATCTCTTCTACTTCATTTTCAACTCCATTTCAACCCAAAATCATTCACAATTATATCATAATCTATCTTTGATCATTAACCCTAAAAGATTAAAACATTCTCATTTACATCATCTATTCATCATTCACGTTCATTAAACACAAAACATCATTTTATGTCATTTAATCTCTAGCGATCATCTTAATTGCTTCGTTTAACCATTCCAAAAGTTTGCCTAGATTAGAAACTCAACTTGGTTTAGAAATCTATAAACATCCATCTAGGGTTTCTCTTCTTTCTTCCTACACAAACTCATTCTCTTCGTATTTCTTTGTTTTCTACCCAAGTGAGAAGAAAAGATGGTAGAACTTTCCTAGAACAAGTTGATTTTCTCTTCTTCTTCTTCTTTCTTTCTTCTCCCACAATCTTCTCTTCTTCTTTCTTCTCCCACGTTTTTCTCTCTTATTTTCTCTTCTCCTCCACAATTTCTTCCTCTTCTTCTTATTCAAGACAACAATTTTCTTGTCCTTCCAAATATACCCCTCATTAGTTTAGCTCTTCCAAATTTGCCCTTCACTTGATGCACTCTTACTAATTTGATTCCACTAAACCATATAATAAAATCATACTAATATTGACATAACAATTAACTACAAAAAATTAACCCATCAAAACCTCATAATTCATATAAATCATGCCTATTCATCAAGAAAAAATTTCAGAGGGCTAACATCCACATAGTAGTCAATGGTTTTATGTAGGTGATAATTCCAAAGTTGTTGTAGAAAGAATTGACACATATAAATTGGATATGTGTGGAGGGCGACCCCTCATCCTATATGAAGTATTATTTGCTTGGAAATTTTCCTCAAATGCTTTTGCATTGTATCATCTTGGCGCTTCTTATAAGTATCAAACTTAATTGTGAGTGACCTCACTTTAGTCACTGAAGCACCTCCAAAATGAGCAACCAATGCAGACCACGTGTCCTTTATAGTTTTGAATTTATAGAACTCACGTATAATATCATTATCCATGCTACTCAGCAACGTGATACGAGCTAACGAATTCTTCTTTTTCCATAATTCATATGCATCACGGTCCCTTCTATGTTGGACTATAGTGCCCTCCTCAAGAATGTCCATGGTTAGGTTTAATGATTCAAGAGCCTCTTTCTCTTCCAATACATATTGAATTTTCATACTCCAGATTTCATAATTGTCACCATTGAGTTTCTCACCCCTATTAAGTTTAACAACAATATTCTTCGAAGCAGTAGCCATTTTAAAACACTAAGTTTCTATAGTAAGAAAGAAATATATATATGCACATTAATGTCACATTAATCGTTCATAGAGTAAATAATTCGATCACAAATGCTTATGAAATCAAAAGTTCACAAATGTGTTCAATCATCATTCATACAATAATCGAATCCTAATTACTTTACTCTAAACGAATTCCTATATACAATTCATGCAAACATATTACATAAATATTAAGACTTAGTTCTTATAAAACAACATATTATATTAATTGTGCTTCAACCTACGAATAATCTATAAGTAACGAACCCTACGAGGAAATGATTTCACAATTCGCGTGACACAGTTCGTGAAGCTCGATTTACAATAGCTCTTACTATTTCCATTGGAAGACATATAGGATATAAAGTCCTAATCAACTCCCTTCTACACATCTCTTTAATAAATGTCATCACTAACAAATTATAAGTCTTCTCATTAGGCATATTATTCCAAAGTATTCGTAATAGTTCACCTTGAGGTTGAGGTAATGTTGCAAGCAAAGTCATGTACTTTACTTCAACATTTGTATAAGCTCGATAACCTCCAAAATATAACTCTTGCATCATGTTATGTTAGACCATCTCCAGGCATTAAACACATGTTAACCAACTTTACATATATGTTGCTAATGCGTCTCTTCTTTGCCTCACATCGAATAAGCTTAGGTCTCTGCTTAATGATAGGCATTTTCCTAAAAAACAAATTTTTAGGATTCAAAAGAGTGTACAAAATAACAATTTATTTTGTCTATCACATAGAGAACTTATGCTCATATATGGAAATAATTTAATTTATTTTTTATTATATTTTTATTAACAATTTATTGAACTAATCAAATTATGCTTTTAATATCTAATCAATTAGAAATTTATTTCTAATCTAAATTATAATTGAACTAATCAATTATCTTGGTTTAATTAGAAACTAATTTCTAATAAAATTACCTTTTAATTTCAACTAAACAAATTAGTTTTGATTTTAATTAGAAAACATATGTCTAATTTTAGCTCATCAAAAAAATAATACAATTAGAAAACTCATTTCTAATTTTGTTGATTTTAGAAACTTATTTCTAAATATATTTTAACTAAACAAGTTAGTTTATTTGTATTAAAACAATAATAATAATTTCTAATAATCTATATTGATTAGAAACTAATTTAACTAACTTAATTAGTTTGTGTCAATTAGAAAATGTATTTCTAATTTTTATCTTTTTAAAACATATATCCGAAAAACCTATTTATTAAGACTTTTATCTTCTTATGCTTGTATGTTTAACGATGTAATACATTAATAATAAGACAAAAAAGGTTGATTGCAACTTTTGAGTGTCATAAGCAGTAACCATACAACTTTACACATGCCTCTTTATTAGTTAACTAATGCAACATTTGAGACAAAAAAACACGTGCCTCTCAATAGAGAAGGAAGAAGAGTCTTCTTCTTGCGTTTCTTTTTCTTAGTTTGTTTCTTTTTTTAGAAAAAAATGTATGTTCATCAACAACGCAATAACAACAACAAAATCTGTATTGATTCATCACAAACGTTCATGGGTGAGTATTCACCCCGCGTTGTTGCACGGTGGTGATGCCAAATCAGTGGCATCACCAACCTATAATCACCAGCGGCAAAACACCGCTGGTTTTGCCATTATCTACAGTAGTCTTGGACTATAAACTCAAATGTTTACTGGTCACATCAAAGCTATAGTACATATATATGAGAAGCTTTCATACAAGAAGCGTAAGGAAAATACGCAGATGTAATAAACATACACAAAACCATAAGACAAATATCTCCTATTGTGTTCAGTAAATACAAGTCCAGTATACGCAGGTAGACGCAATAGTATGAAAAAACAAATTTTTTATTTTTATTTTTATTTTTTGAATATGGAACAAACACTATATGGATCCAACCACAAAAAACCACATATGCAAACCTAAGTGTGGTAGAAAATTAGAGATTTCAATCAAACAGTTTCTCAAAAATGGTATACAAAAAATTGTTAAATAAAAACAATATGCATACATTTAACATTAAAAAAAATTACTCTGCTCTAATACCAATGTTATAAATAATCAAGATAAAACACAATCATAAAAATCATGTTAAATAGGATCATTTGCATATGTATATAATAAACAAAGAATTACATATTTGGATTCCTGTTGTAGTTCCATCGATTAAGAAACTTTTACAGCCTAATTAATTTTCATTAGAGCTAAACAATGGGCATATATTTCACCATACAACAAAAAGGAAGCCTCTTACACCTTACAAATATTGGAGCAACAGAAGTTCCCATGTTACTATCTACCAACACTTTAATGGCAACCTATAAACTCTATGTCCTGCTTACAAAAGTTTAGGAACCTAAGCTCTTGAATTGGAACCAATAAATGGAAATAGAATTTGGAGTTCAGCATGCATTAATTGAAGAGCATCATTTTTTGTTTCCTCATCCTCTTAATTTTTAGCATCGTGCACATTATTTGTCCGTTTTGTTATTAAACATAGGATGTATAAAATGTCTCTTTTGCTTCTGTCATTTTTATTATTGTAGGTCTGGATCTTTTAAAAATTAAAACTATTATTTTACTATGTTATTAATGTTTATCATGGTCTCTAAGGAGCTTGGAAAGTCTTAAAAGAAATATTGTAATATGATTTTGAGATTTCCACTAAGAAAACATTTTGTTTGAAGAAACAGATAATGTTGTATCTAATTCACTAAAAATTGTGACTTTATCCCTTTATTACGAAGGACGTAACCCAAGTGCATATAATTTAGAATGTGATATTTTAGGATCCCATTATCTCCGGTTCTAGACCATCTTATTCCTAAGTATACTTTCTGACAAAGGCAAGCAAAACGTTATGCTAGTTGGCAATGAAAGAAAGTTAGTAGAGAACTAACTCACTAAAAACTAATAAACAAAGAACATTATTTCAAGAGATGATAAAGAATCCCTGAACTCGTTGGAAACAATCATCCTTACAGTGGATGAGATCATCTTTCCAAATGCTTTCAAATAACTATATGATTTTCTAGAATATTTATATCAAGTGTTTTTAACCATGTTAGGTTTAAGATTACAAAATACTTATCATTATCAAGATTTAAGTTTGTTAATTGATAAAACTAAGGTACTTATTTTTCTTTTTGGCTTTTCAAGAAAACTTAAAGAAAACAAGATATAAAATTAAACAAATTAAAAACGAGATATAAAATAAGTAAAATTTGTTCACTTAGTTATACGGCTTTGCTCTTTTTGAACTTTTAGCATATTTTGGCATGAATATTATTAACTACACTAGTTTGTTAAATACAATGTATTTAGTAGGACAAGTATTATTAAAATATGTTTCTACAAAATTAACAAAATTATTCTTATATTTTGTAGTTAAAACTATAATGGATAATATAGAATCATCATAAAAAGATTCGATGAACTTACTATCCTCTATTCATCATAAGTCCGATCTCTACTCATCATAAGTCTGATCCAATATGGAATTATTTTTCTTCTTCTCAAACATTGATGAAAATATTTAATATAATTGTTTGTTTTGCAATATAATGCTTAAAAGGGGAAGAATTTATAAAATGAAAGAGTATTTTGCTGGTATTAAGGCTAATATTTCTTTTTATAAAAATGTGTCATTTAAAGTATGTGAGAGGATTAAAAATTATTTGCAGCAATAAGTATAAAATAAAAAGAAAAATAAAGAGGCTCATAATGTATCTTTTAGAGATGTTGAAGTATATAACAAATATTAGATAAATGAAAAGGAAAAGTTATTATTAACATATATTTTTATTTTCTTCCAAGAACTACTTGTGGTTCTCAACCTAGTTTTAAAAGTGTTCTAGTTGAAGGGTGTTGTTTTCTGATGTAAACGAGCATGAGTTAGATGGTTTTATCATTCATGTATTCTTTTAAATGCTTTAAGTTCACTTATTTTCAAAAAGTAATAGATGTTACAATAATGATAGATCTAAAACTTAAAGTACTTTCTTATTATAAGATTCGTGTGCATTTAGTTCAAGATCTTAAAAAAGAACGTTAGTTGAATATGGATACATATAAGTCTAGTTAGGAATTATCATGATACATTATTGTGGCAGATGAGTGGACTGATTAAAAATAAAGAATCTTCATTAATTTCTTAATTTATTATAATATTAGAATAACTTTTATCAAGTATGTAGATATTTCTTATAAAGTAAAGAGTGATCATGCTTTATCTTAATTAGTTTTTGAGATTGTAGAGTGAGTTACATCAAAGAATGTTATGCACTTTGTTATAAATAATGTAGGTAATTATGCATCAGATGGGTACTTGTTACAATCAAAGTATAAACCATAATGGTTGTATTGACCAAATTTATAGTCTTGTTTCATGTGTATCTAAGATCATAATTTTTGTATATAATCATATTACATTTTTGTCTTATTCAAGAAAGCAAGCAGATTGTTTTGAGGTAGTGGTCTTGCTATTACTAGGTTTGTAACTACATTTGTTACTTTGAAAAGTATTTATGATCATAAATAACTACTTTAAAATTTAGTGACAAGTAAAAAATTTCTAGATAATTAATTTTGGGTTGTCAAAAATTGTGACTCTGCTTATAAAGTTGTAAAAGATCGTTGACTCAGATGAGAAATCATCTTTAGGATATGCATATGATGGAATGTATAGAGCTCGCAAAATAATTATGAGTCTTTCTAAATCGTTCAAGCCTTACATAGATATTCTTAACCGACAATAAAATAAGCATCTTACTCAAAAGATTGACTTAGCAACTTATTTTCCTAATCCTTTATATATATATAGGGGAGAGGCATGCATAAATGATATTATAGGTAGCTTCTTTAATGTGATTGAATGAAAAAGTATGTTCTCTATTGAAAAGCAAACGAAATTAAATTGTAACGTAAAAGTTTAAGGAGTTTTGCTAGATCATCTATGAAGAGTGAACTTATAATAACATATATTTTATTTCACATAATTATTAATTTAAAATACATAAGTAGTGGAGATTATTTGGAGAAAGTGCTTCAATATTGAAAAAACTCGCTAGTATATTACTTAATCAAACAACTTCTACATCAAGTTGTGAACATAATTAGAGTGTTTTTTAATGTATTCATGCAAAGAAACGAAATCATTTGGAACATTAAAAACTCAATGACCTTATTTATGTTACTTATAATATGATAATGAATAACATCTATTTTATTGATTTGTTTTTATTTTAAAGTAATTTATTTTTATTATTGACTTTATAATCTCTCTATTTTGTATTTAAAGTGCTCAGTAAGAAGAGAATGTATGATCCAGTCAGTGTTTTAAAAACCAGATCGGACATCAAACCGGTCAAAGAAAAACTTTAAGGTTTAAAGGTTCAACTAGTATTAAACTGCTATAAAACTGGTATATATTAAATAAGAAGTAAATATTATAAGAATAAGTAAAATTATAGTATAGAGTAAAATAGTTTATTGAGATAAAAAAATGCACTAATAATGCCTATTAACGTATAACAAACTAATAATAAATATAATAATTTAAATTAAGATTGAGTCTAACATAAAATTTACAATAATAATAATAATTGTATTTCTATATTATCATTTATTTAAAAGACTCACAAAAGTTGGAGTAAGTTCAAACAAAGTCAATAGAAAGAATGTTAACTTCATTCTAACTTCTTTTTTAATCCCCTTTAAACATACTTCTTTATAGTTTAAATATTATTTTTAACATGCTCTTAAATTATCTTAAGCAAAAATTACTTATATATACTAATTAATAATTCAATAAATTAAACAAATTCAGAATAAAAATAATAATTAGTTTTAACAATAATAGTTTAAAATTTTTAGATAAAGAACTTAAATTTTGATAAATATAATTTATTAGTGAGATTAAATAATTTTAGTATTTTTTAAAGATAAAAATAGTAATTCATTTTTAACAATAATAAGTTTAAACAAAATTCTTAATTAAAATATAAAGAATTAAAGAATTAAAATTTTGAAAAATAATTTAGGGCTAATTACAAAAAAATCTCAAACTTTTCAAAATTTTACAATTATAACTTGGATTTTAAAATGTGACAATTAAATACTCAAACTTTCACTTTTTTCAATTCTAGCCTGACGTTAGTATTTCTATTAACTTTGTTGATATGGTTTGCTACGTATTTCAGAAACTTTAACTATTAATACACGTCAACGAAAATTAACATAAGTAATGAAGATTAATAAAACGACCTTGTTTAATCATATAACTAAAATGAAGTCGTTTAAAAAAATGACACAGTTTAATCCCTAAATTAGTTTATACAAACCCTACGCCCTGACCTTTGGTTTTCAGTTTATTATTCCGACGCCCTCACCCTTTGTTTTTAATTTGTTCTCTCAATGCCCACAACCTTCTTGTATCATAAGAAACTCATTTTGCTCTCGCATCACAGGAAGCTCATTTTGCTCTCACATCACATTGCAATCAGCCACAAAGGAATAAGGATGTTGGGAAAATGAATAGAAAACGAAAAGCTTATTGGTGCATTGCGATGTAAGAATGGCCTAGGATATTGAGAAAACAAACTGAAAATGAAGGGTGAAGTCATCGGGATTAGTTTAACTGATTTAGGGATTAAATTGTGTCATTTATTTAAAACGACGTCGTTTCATTAATCTTAAACAATCGTTTTAATTTTGACTGAGGTGTATTAATAGCTATGATCTCTGAAATACCTGGAAAGTCACATCAATAAAGTTAATGGAGATATTAACGTCAGGTTAGAATTGAAAAAAATTAAAAGTTTGAACATTTAATTACCACCTTTTAGAGTTCAAGTTATAATCACAAAATTGAGCAAAGTTTGTGATTTTTTCGTAATTAACCCTATAATTTATTAGTTAAATTGTTGAGAGAATTGAAAAGAAAAAAATAATTCATTAAAAAGTCAAAAGATTTATGAAATATATCAATTAAAAATCTCAACTTTTGTAAAAACTTCAATTTGTTTTAATGATAGGTTAACAGATGTCAAAATAGAGTGACAAGAACAAGGAAGTTTATAGGTTGACGTACAACAATGAAGCTAGGCCCCACATGCTCAAGATGATTTATAGATTCTCAGTTTATTACTTAATGATCGTTTTTTTAAGAAATTTGGCTGGTTTTTCTCATAAAAATTGTTCGATTTATTACTTAACCAGCAAGTTTTTTTTTTTCTTATATGGGTTATAAACACAAATTGAATCAAAAATAAGGCGAGTTCGTACTTATTTCAGTCAAATCAATCGGTCCACTCTAATTTTAGAATCATTAGATCCAAGGAGCCCTAATTTTTTTATACTAATTTTTGGATCGAAAAAGAATCGATGCCTAATTTTGATTATATTAAACTTAAAAAGACAATTAATGAAAAAATATATTTGTCATAACAAATGACTTAAGAACAATTATCAATGGTTAGTTGATATCTTATTTTAATAATATTTATGAATGCAATAAAAGAAATTATTACAAATATCTTAGATGAAAGCATAGTTTATAAGTCTTTAGATAGCGTTGAAGAATTTATTTATAACAATAATGAGACACAGCCTCTTTTAAAATATTTTTTGATTTTTATTATTATTTTAAATTTTATGTTAGATTCAAGTTTAGTTTGAATTATTACTTATTTATGCAATGATGGTTATTGGTGTATTGTTTTTATTTCAATAAAAATATGATATTTTTACTTATTCTTATAATTTTTGCTTCTTTTTTATTATCTATTGATTTTGTGATAATTTAATACCGGTTGAACATTTAAACTTCAAACTTTTCCTCTGACTAATTTGATGTCCAGTCTGTTCTTTAAAATATTGCCAGATATACAATTAAGAATAAAGAAAAGGTATTTATCTATAAATTTGACTTCTCACTAGTCCTCCAAAGCACACAAGACAACGGAAGAACACTTCTCCAAAACCAAGTGGTTATCGTGACAATGTATTTTGAGTAAAGCAAAAAATTGAGTGATTGAATAAAATCATTCTTGAGGCATAAAGAGGAGACAATTTTAACCTTAAGGTATAGGTGAGTTAATAAGGAGCTTTCTTAGCTTAAGTGAAGTCACGGGTTCGAACTGTCTTCATATATGCAGCTATTTAAAATTTGATACTAGAATTTTGCCTCCCACAAAGGACCTATCAAGTTCGAGCAAGAATTAGTCTAAATGTAGATGGCTTAAAGATATCTTGCCATAATTAGGATCCTCCTAAAACACTTCGTCGCCAAAAAAATAAAAATAAAAAGAGGAGCCAATTTCTATGTTAAAAAAAAAATCACATTATAATAACGAGTACATGGACTTACCGTTCCAATCTCTTTAGGAGAGGAAGCGCGCGATGGGATAGGAGATGGGCTGGAGATGGCTGTCGTGAGAGAGGAGCGCAGAAATTAGGACTTGTGATGAGCAGAGTAATTAGAATATGAGAAATTATGATTTCAACCCTTATTTCCTCAACAACACTGGCGGTGAAAACTTCGAATACCGTAACATACATTTTGCCATCGTTAAATCAATAAGTGGAAGAAGAGGTGTTAATTTTCACTTAAGGCATTGCTTGTATAAGTATTTTAGGTTCACCGATGAAACTAGTTAGTATGCTGGTCTTCCTTAAACCCTCACTTAAGGGCCAATCTTTGCTCATTTGTGACATTTTTCAACACGTACAATTACTCCATTATTGGGCTGAATTGAAGTCCCCAGTCGGCAGTCCCCAGACTTGTGAGTTTGCGTAATAAAGTGCAGAAGTAGGATACTCTGTAGTAGTTGTTGAGTTCAAAGCATGGCAAAAGTTCACAATGACTACCTAATGAAACATAAATTTTTGGATTTTTAAGTCAAGATGATGAGCCTAGCTGAAAACAAAAATGTTTGAACTGGAACGGACACTCTCTTTGAACATACTTAAGGCTTCGCTGACAGGGGGGTTTAATAACAAAAACATAAACATGAAGGTCCCACCGAGATTTGAACTCGGGTTACTGGATTCAGAGTCCAATGTCCTGACCACTAGACCATGGGACCGGCTGTTGATATTGGGTTTCAACTAAATATACATAACCTTTATCTTTCCAATATTTGATCCGCTGATGGCATGGTGATAATGATCCCAAATTCATGTTCTTCAAATGCCACTCTCAACTTCAAACATAAGTTTCACAACTTTTTATAGCTTTTGGTTTAATTTAAGGATTTTAAACAACTTAAAATATTACAATTCATTTTAATTAATGATGATCCTATATTTAAAATTGAAAATTATAGAAAAATAATATAATATGTCTATATTGGCACAAAAAAACCAAAATCAACAAATAAACTTGGTGTTACAAAAAAGACAAAACTGGTAAGTAAGTGGTTGCTTATGGGATTATCTAACCCTTTTTTAATTTCTCACAAGTTGCAAAAAGAAAGAATGCATGAAAAAAGCTTCTCCCTTCCACACTTAAGGCTCTCCCAAAAATATTGAGTTCTCTCTCATGATCTTATCTATTTAGGTCATCTTTCATAAGGTTTAGAATTTAAGGTGTGAGTTAGAATGAGTAACTCTGATAGCTGTGTACACCATCGAGAAAGGGCAAATTCAAGTTACTTAGAGCTATTAGAGCACAAGGTGGACTTGTAAAATAAGCACAAGAGAAAGGAACTTGTCAAGTTTGAGAGGTAAGACTTCACTACACCTTCCACACACAAAAATTAATCATGTAAGAAAAGTTTCATTATACACGCTGAATGTATTAATCTAAATCTTCAACATCTAATTTTAGAATAGACATTCCATAATTTGTTTTTAGTGATTATCATTATTAAGTTTTTATTTTAAATTAATTATGTTAAATTTTTTGTTTTAGAATACTTGGAGACAACTTTTTTCCTTTCGTAATAACAACAAAAAATGTGCATGAATGATACATGAATAGCCCTTTATATTACATCAACTCATAAAGATGATAATTGTTGATTTATAGGTTTAAATTTAATTATTTTTAATATATCGACCCATGAGTTAAGTCTGAGTTTAAATTGACTCAAGATTCAATTATTGTAAACAAAATAATATCGTTTTATTTAAAAGAATTAGGTCTTAAAAATGCCTAGGCCTAGATAACTCAAGCACAAATTTAATTAAAAAAATAAATTAACCTATATTTTTTATTTTAAAAAATTATTTTAAAAATTTTGGTGCCGTCCCTACTCTTGCAACCTCCAATCATCATGTTCTTAACTTGTCTTGTGTGGGCTATGAGTCACGTAATTCTGAATGATTGTCAATCGACACCATTAATTTTGTTGAGCTTCTTCGAGTACCTGAGCAGGCAGGCATGCCTGTTTCTAAAGATTATGTTCTTGTTTTGGTTATTGATAAATCTCAGCTTTAGAGGTTATACAGTAGTCCTAAATCAAAGAAGATTATGGCCCACTTGAGTTGATTAACAGTTGAAGAACTAATTTATGCTTGCCTTCGTCTCGATTCTAATCAACTTTTTTTGAAGTGTAAATGTCAGTGATAAATATGGAATATATACCTGTATTCTCTAGAGCAATTCTTATGAGTATCTGTGCAGTCTACCTAGTAGTAATAGTATAAAACAAGTATATCAGAAACCAAAAGGTGCACTTACCAATCTTACGATCTCAAGGCCAGAAGAAGAAATGGAAAAGAAAAACCAGAAGGGGTCCTAAAATCTTCTACTGAAGTATAGTTGCAGAGCATTAAGTTCCCAACTGATTTATATCATATCCATTGTCCTCTGTTAGTGACCTTGGATGGTGACTCCTCATCAATCTCACCCAACCATTATCCTTCTGTGCTCAACCAAATTGCTAGCTTTACAAAAAGTAGTATTGTTCTGTTTAATACCAAAACTGCAAATATCTATGGACGCATCGAGACGATCGGTGACCACCATTACTCAACTACTGTCCTGTATCGACAAGCCGTACTCAGTTCTGGTTACGAATTAGCCACAAAACTAAAATAAGAAGTCTTTTTACTTTCCACAAAATATCAAGGAGAGGAGAGTCATCTGCAAGGGCTTAACATTTTTTAAATCTGATCTGCCTCCAGTGAATTAACATCTAAAACGAATGTGCAAAAAGAACTCAGAGCATATGAATTTTGAAGCTTGGCATTCTGAAGATGGTCAGACACATGGTGCATATGAACTTGGAATAACTGCACACATGGTACGATTAAATTGTTTCACGAGTTAGATCTGATAAAGAATGGTTCATAAATTTGCTGCTTGAATCGTAATAATATTTTAGTTTCATCAACAGAATCCTAAAATGTTGCTAAAATGTATTTTCTGTTGGTTTATACCCTTGCAGCTAATTTTGGCTGTATATTTTATTGTATAAAATTTGTTTTATTCATTAAAAGGTATTCTTTATCTTTATGTATTTTAATTATTTAATTATTAATCATAAAGATAAAATCTCTGAAATAGTTATTATGCAGTTAGAAATTATAATGTGAATATAATTATGAGATTCAAATTGTATTTTTATATTATTCTTAAAATATTCCTAGTCATAGTTTCATCAAGACGGAATATTGATGAAATGGTTAGACTATCACATATTTGTTTCTTTCTTATGAAGAAAATAATCAATCTTATAGATTAAAGTGTGAAGATACTTAAACAAATATGTAGGTGCTTATTAGATAATAAATTCACTGAACTGACCCAATTATGAGAATCCCGAATGGAATATTACTTATGTGTATGTGGATTATCTCATTATGATGGTTGTATAATTAATCCTTAGACTTGAGATTGCCAAAGTTATCTCATGTAGGAATTACTATGTTTTGATGCTACTTATGTTCTATTCTTGGGATAGTTCAATTCAGTAGTTATTGGATATAGTATGAACTATATGGAGATAGTTGAGTAAATCAATAAAGGATTCGTCGTCCTAAA
>JANIJH010000225.1:80190405-80204277 GCA_024520975.1 Erythroxylum areolatum | reverse complement strand
AAAGTTGTTTTCAAATATCAATTACAAATCATTTACTAATTAGCAAGAATGAATATGATTGGATTATTTAGAGTAGATACAAATTTCATACTCTAATTTCAATTGGAATATTAGATGACGAAAGGATTAATTTATACATGATAGCCATACATAGACAGGTTAAGTCAAACCACTTTAACATTACTAAGATTTGGGTGGTTTTGACATGTTGTTAGACGTCAATTATGATCTATGATTATAAATTGTTTAATTAGGGAATTAAAGATAAATTAAAATAAGTTTTAATTTATCTGATTCTAATTATAAATTAAAATTATAATTTTTAATAATGACCAACATATTAAGAACCTAATAGGTCTCACATCAAAAAAGGTTTATAAAGAAGAAAGTGAAATTTGAATTAAGTTGGACTTAATTGAGAAGTTTTAGAAACTTTAAAGGTTAATATGTGATATTTGATCTTATAAGGATTAATTAACAATTATAATTAAAGTTTGACTTTAGTTGTAATTTTAATAAAATCCAATGATATGAATAATAAGATTTTTTATATAAAAGGAAAAATTAGGAAAATCGATACTAGAACTTCTTACAATTTTTTCTCTCACATTCGATTTAAGTTTTCTCTAAATAAATTTGTGGATATTATTAGAGACCAGACAATTGAACGGTTCGTAGAATTAACAGTTTTGAAGAAACGGAAAATTGTAACAAGAAATTGGAACAGGTCAATATAACTTTGTCAATTTCTTGTTTTATGTTTCTAATTTGATTCTGTTAAAGTTGATTATATGGAGAAAAAAAATTATATTATTTCCGCTGCGTTAAGATTTGATCTTGCGTAATTTTTCCAACATTTTCGAGTTTCAACCACATTCTGAAGTTAACTATTGTCAGATAATATAGTTAATCTAGATAGTCTTTTTCTGAACAAAACCACACACAAAATGTCCAGACGAGTACAAACATAGACGGAGGTACCATTGGGTGCCCTAAGATTTAAAAAACTTAAATATTTTTTATTTTAATATATATATATATATATATAAGGATGGAGTTATTTGAAGTCCAATGATACACTGGATGTCTAAGATTTAAAAAAATTAAATATTTAGACCCTCCTATCTTAAATTTCGGACTCCGACACTTAGTACAAAAAGTGAACCATATTCAGAATCAGATATATAAATCTTGGTCTTTTTTCCCTCCAGAAGTTATAATGGAATAAGATAAAGACAAGAAAGCTTTCAATTAGGACTTGGCATTTTCCAGATTTACAGAGTAATTTCCAGAATACGAATTGCCATACTGTGTGTACGCTCTCTCTCTTTCTTTAATCAATAATTTCCAAATTAATCAGCTGCCAACAAGCAGTCACCTCCAAATCGGAGGTTTCTTTCTTTTTGCTGTTATGGAGCTGAAGTTAAGTTAACCCTGCAATTGGGAAAAAAAAAAAACGCTGCAAAGAAGAATCATTTTCACACTACTCCCACCTCGAGCTCGACCCTAACTCCAGGGAAGCAACCATGGTGGACAGACACGTGCTTGTGCCACTTCCCACTTCTACTTTCCAAACACCAATTAGTTTTGCAACTCTGCCAGTTTTTATGGCCAAAGCATTTAATATCCAACACCACTCATTCCCAGTTTCAGCATCAAACGGACAGGATTGTGACTTCACAACAAACTCCATGTCAACCGGCCCACCAAAGTTATTACTCCAACACATACGTCACCGTCTCATCTCGGCTTCACCACTTGCATTTTCAGGCGGGTCGGGTCACATTAATTGGATATCGATTGCAGTTTCAGAAATCTAGTAATCCCAATTGTCACCCATATCCATGAATTACTTATAACCTGGTCCTATCCATATAATCTATTTTATAAGATTATGTATCCATAAAATCGGTATAAATAGTTGTCAAAAGTAACATTAGTTATCTATCTCATAAACCTACGTAACATAGTTGGATAGAATTGAACTCGACTCAGAAAGCACCAGACCTTAGTATCAAAGCCAGATGATGTTTCCTGATGATCCAAAAAAGACACCTTAATTGCCTCTCTAAACTGCAGTTGCGAGAGGATACCAGCATAGCCACTAAGAGTCAACGTCCAGGTTAGCTAATAAAGTGAAGACAAATAACCAGGAATCTTCATGACAAGAAGGTTTTGATCTCTTCCAAGTCTCCAGCACATTTAACATTTTCTTTATATCATAATAATATTACAAGGTTTACTTTGTTTGCAACATCGATTTATATACCAACTACTTGAATGACATCACATACATAATAAAAACTACATGAAATGTATGTATATTCAAGGCATCTGGATCGGCTTCGTCTCCCCAGATGATTCAAAGGAAAACCATGATGAGCTTAATATGTATATTTTTACTTTTTCCCCTAACCATCCATCTTGTTCGTCATCTTTCAGAGATGTATATATAAATCACCACATCAGCATCTCCAGTCCAACCGGACCTCTCCGGGACCCACTATGTGCTGACTAGGCTTCCTGAAGGATACAATGTGGCTACTGACCATGAAGGCTGTTACACGTTCCGATACCCTAATATCCTCCATCTTCAATTCCTGCAGTCTCCGGACGTATTCCGGCACGTGAACTAGATCCCACACAACTCCAATCCCATCAGGTTTAAGAACCCTAACCATCTCACCCAACACCCTCATTCTCTCTGCTGCTGCCTCCACGCTCCGGTGGCCGTATTCTTTCCCTACAGTGTGCACAAAAAGGGCAGAAACCACAACATCAAAGTAGTTGTCCCCAAATGGTAAGCTCCTCACATCACCCTCCTTGCAAGTCACATACTCTCCTACACCTGATAACATAAAAACACTCACACATGCTAAGTTCATCATTCAAATTAAACATATAAAACCGTCAACATCAAATGGATATATGTCAACGAAAAGAATTCAAGTACAAGTTGGACTTATCTTAATTTGTTGAAAACTCATCTTAACGCTATTAATTTTCTATACATAAGGCCACTTCTGTTTCATTGTTCAAATTTGTAGGGTAAAACCAGAGATTACTCCATCATATTGTCAAATTCCAAAAAAAATAACTAATTTAATTTAATTACACATGCCCACCTTCCATGTTGGCTGTACGGAGAGTTGACAAGGTTGTCCGTTTTGACCGGTCCAAACCGACAACCCTTCCGGAGCTACCCGTTTTCTTCAACTGAGTCGCCACCGAGTTTAGCAATATTCCCCTGCCACACCCAACATCCAAAGCCAACTTCACCGTTGACCAATCACCGACACACCCCATCATTCTCTGCGTCATGTCGTGATGCAACGCCAACGAACTATAAAAGAAGTTCCCGGCGGCGAAAAAAAGGCAAACCCCTGACAGAGCCATTACACAACCTGTGAACCCAGCGGCAAAGCGGGCAGCGCCACCTGGGCCGTTTCCAAAAAGGAAAAAGGTCTCCAAAAAGCTGCAGATGGGTTCGAAGTAGAAAAGAAATGTGAAAGAAAGAACAGAGAAGAATACGGCATGGAACAAGAGGAAGAGAAGTGTTTGCCACTGGTCCATGCCGTAGATGGCGTAGATCTGGGTCCAATCTCTGGCTGTGGATGTGGGTTTTCCATTTCTAGGATTGAAATGGTGGAGGTGAGGCCTCACCGTGAGTGACATTGACGGTGCTTGGCTTGTTTTGTTCTTGTGGACTCTGCAGTGAAGAAGTGAGCTGTTATAATACTACCACAAGTGAAAAGATCGTGTCTTGGAGGAACTTTAGTGAGAATTTGGGGAGAAATGGAGTAAAAGAATCAAATTTAAAGTAGAATCTGGTGTGATTTTTCTGGATGGATCAGCCGAAATTTTGCAGCCAAAAGCTTGGGTTTTTATCAAGTGCTTGTTTACTTTTTGATTTTCAGACAGAAAACTAACTTTTTTTTTGAAGCTGTTAAGAAAATTATTAGAGTTGAAGCTATGTAGTAGAACTAAATAGCTAATCTACGGTAGAGAATATTTCACTAACCGAAGAAACACAAAGTTGAGTATATCTCGCTTTTCCTGTAGAAGCTGGAGAGAAAAATCCTTCTTTTATGCTTTCCGCTCACTTTTCTAGAGAAACAAGCGAAACCCAGAAATGCAGAGGTTCAAACTCTCAGTGCCAATATAAATACATCAGATCCACTTCCGAGCAGAAGAAAAAAACCATCTGCCCGTCATACAAATGCAGCACAAAGGGGTAAAAACATCACAGAACAGGGCTCCAGTAGCAGCAGAAACCAAAAAAGAAAACAAAGAGTAAACAAGAGACAGCTGGAGAAGAGAAGATCAGTGGCAATAAACCTCCAATTGTCAGGAAATAATGATTATTTGCTACTGAGAAGATAACAACAATGATTATATATCAAGCTCTACTGTTGTCCGAGCACTTCCCACTACAGCACACAACTTCAAACGCGCTTGTGGGTTCGTCGCTTTGTGATCTCAAGTTTTACCGTAGAGAGAAAAGGAAGCACCTCTTTGTCCATCGGAATTCTTACAAGGGAGGGGACTGGGGCGTAGATTTCGTACGGACATTACAGACATATAAGAGAGACACAAAAGAGAAGGTTGTTGTCTAAGTGTGGTTTTGCATTGTACTTGTATAGTGTGTCAAAGGGCAAAAGACGGAATACAAATTACTAGTGGAGGCAAATTGCGGAATAAATTTGGCTTGCTGAGAAGTCGACCAAGTCAGTGTAGGTTTTGAAATGTAATATGGTAGTCATTGGGTTTGAAAATCTGATTAAGATTTATGAACACGTGTGTCGCCGGTGAAACACTAGTTTCCTTCAAAAGTTTATGACTATTTGTGATAAATAAGATAGGTTAACTAATTACTGATACGATATTTATGATAATATATTGCTAAGGTCGTATGGATTATTTGTTTAAAAGTTTACCGCCGCTTGTACTTAATAGTGACATGATTCCAGATCATTACAAACTGATAAAATTCTAAAATCTGGTGCACCACGCAGCTTTATAACTTAACTATGATGCAAATTGGTATTTCGAGGTAGATTGTGCTTATGAAATTAATTAAACCAACGTTTTGGCATGAAAGTGATATCTTACAAAAAGGAGGAAAAACTTTGGTATAATTACCCTATCCTTAATTCACAAGTCTTTCTTTTTAATGCAAAGAAACTACTATTATTATTTAGTGTACAAGGCTTTTGTAAAAAAAGAATACAATTTTTCTTTATATTTTACAAATCTTAAGAAACAAGAAAATATGAAAAATAGGGAACAAAATTATGGCCTAACAGAAGGTTGTACAAGTTTTGCTAATACATTTAGCATCACTAATATTTGACCAATTAAACTCGGAATTGGAGTTTACACTTAGATCCTTTTGAATGCTAAGAAGATTTATGCAAGAGCACCACATGAAAATGACACGAATTTTTCATTTCTTATCATGTGGTTTCGTCTTTCTTACTTGTATACGTGGATGATCAAGTATTCATAATTTCCTCGTTAATCGATTGTCTTCTGGTTCACAAGTCCTAGTTAATCGATTGGACTAGGACCTCTTGAATCGACCTGGCTCCTGAGCCGAAACCAATAAGAACGCAAAGAGGAATTTTAAGTTGGCCTTTGACAACCAAACAAAATGCCGTCGTCTTTAAGCTTACCAAGTTTAAACACACTAGTTGCCGCTTAAGCCTTCCCACGTTCCAGATAGTGTAAAGTAACTATCTTGCACTCTTTATGTACGCAATTACGTCTAAGTGCAACTTCTATACAAAATAGAACATAACTGAAATATGTGGTATTCAAGATTTTAATTCCAGTTTTTCACTCTTTTTCGAAATGTAATTTTAAAATTCTCCTTTATGCTAAAGGTCGTGAGTTGGTAAAAATACTGATTATTATTCAAAAAGGTAAATTTCAAAAATTTTAAAATGTAAGAGTTCATTATCACTTAAGAGCTCATTATCGCTTGGCTTTGCATAGCAAGCACTCATCAAAAATTCATGCTTATAACGAGCGAGTGGCGTGCATTTTGATATACCAACAAAGACAAACGAAGTAGCCAAGACTGAGTTAAATTAACAACAATGTAAATTAGACAAACCTATATATATATATATATATATAATCTAGTAGTAAAGCAATAGCCACATACGTGTTATGTAAGAGAGAAAAAAAATTAATGCCGCAAATCACGGAATAGATGGTGATAAATTAAAGACCTTATGTTGGGGGTTTGAACCTAAAAAATTGAAATTTGATTGAGAATTAGCTTTCTGCAAAGCTGTTTTTGACCAGCAAATTATGCTTTAAGCTCCAAATGGATTTGGATGGAGGTGGCCTGCATCTATCTTCTTCCCTTGATAGTAACCCTTAAATTTGAAAAATACAAATATGAAACAACTTTCTTTTTTTTTGGCATGAAATTGACTCTTCTAAGGAGAGCATTTTTCAAATTGCGATGTCCGAATTTAAATATGCCCATTTGCCATTTGTCTGCTCATTTTTCAACTTGAAGGATCGCCAAATGTGGAGAATTTGGAAAAGCAGAACAGTAAATATTAAATGAAAGGGTAGGCCAGGCTCCACTTTGACAAAGAGGGAAAAAAGGTAATGGGACCCGAAAACAGAAGAAAACGCGGGAATGACATGCATTAAAGCTAAGCTACTGAGTACTAACGGTGTCAATTGAGGGAGGCACGAACCTTCCATCCTCTCTTTTCTTCTCTGCTTTTTTTTAAAAAAATTCTTTTATGCTTTTCTTTCTTTGACGATTCCCACAATGCCTGTTTTACACCGTCGCTCACCGACTTCAGTTCAGATACCCCGATTATTTCTACGACTAACTGTTATTATTTTCAACATGTATTAATTGTCAACTTTCCATTTCCAGGAAAATATAAACCATCGCTCATCGCTACTTGTTTTGAAGCCATTTTGTTCATTGAGATGTTGTCGGTGAGTTGAGTAAAACAAATTAAACTTTAGCTCATGAAAGAAAATTCTTGCCGAATTAACAATTTCCTTTTGTAATTTCTCCCCAATATTTACTTCTAATCTAGGTCATTCCAATTAATAAAAGGACTGTCTCTAAAACTTAAATAGGTCGCAAGAGAGTTATCAATTATCCGTAATTTTTTTATATTTTACCAAATGATTGCAAATTCTTAACATTTTAATTATAAAAGAGTAATTCATAGCTTGGTAAATATTTTTCTTCATTATCTTTTTCATATTTTGAATTTTGTACGGCATTGTTATAATTTTTTTTGTTGTCCATGAGATGTTTTAAGAGGTTTCAATTATGAGAAAATATCTTTAAGCCATTCACTTCTAGACTAATCCCCGCTCGAATCGGATAGATCTTTTACAGGACACAAAACTCTAACCTCAAATTTTAAACAGATATATATATGAAGACGGTTCAAATCCGTAATTAAGTCAAGAAAACCCCTTAACAACTCGTGCGAAGTAAGAAGAGGAAAGAGCGACGGAAAGATTTACCTTTGTATCAGCGGCCAAGTGTTATTAATTACGGAACCAATAGGTACAGAAATTATTAAAAAAATTGAACAGTCAATCAAACACTTGGAAGGGCCAAAAGCAAACTCTGTAAGGTTATATGACACGCAATAGGGTAAATACACAGTACAGCATTTGTAAGGCTAATAGCAAGAAACACAAATGCATGGTGGGTTCACTATACTTCCCCATCTTCGTCTACTCGGGGATGGGGTTGGGGTTGAGGATGTTACCTAAATAATGCAACCAATTTCTTCTACTAATTCAAAAGCAACTTTCATGAAGATCGTGGTCCATATCCTTCAAGCATGCATTGTTTTTATACATTACAGGTGGAGACATGAATGATATGGTTCATAGTTTCCCGACTATGTTTAAGATATTTTTGAGTCCATGGTGATTGATCATCAAACCAAATAAAAACTTTTCTGAGCATAATTAAAGGATTGCTTGAAAGTGAAGACGAGGATTCTTACTTTCTCAAAGCATGACTTTTGTTTTACTTAAAAACAAAAAAACAAAAATCTAATCAAATAACCCTTACTCAATTTATTATAAAGGACACAAATCTTGATAAATGATACCACCAAATTAAGATCCAATTTTTGATGATTAAGGGAGAATATTTAAAAAAGGTTAATTATAGAAAAAATCTAAAACTTTATTCAATTTTGCAATATTAGTCTGAGCTTTAAAAAGTGATACTAAAATATCTCAACTTTTAATCTGCTGTTAAAATAGACAAACGTTAAGCAATAAATCAATTCAAATTTTTTACATACTGCATGTTTGACACACGTCCCTACTTTTCTAACTCATTTTTTAAAAAATCAAATAAATTAAAACACAAAAATTTTATTGTTTTGTTATGTTATTGAGTCTTGATGATACAAAACTCTCTTGCGCTGTGGAGTGTCGTAGTCTCTTGCAATTGTGTTTGAACTCTCACTATCTATGGAGTCTCTCTAGAGTGTTGCTATTGTCTCTTACAGTTGGGTGTGATTGGGAGTGTCTCCTACGATTGAAAGGTGAGTTCATCTAACCTTAAGTTATTTGTTTGAGAAATAATTCAATATTGTTGAGTTTGGTTGTTAGATCTTCTGCAAATATTATCATTCTTCTATTATATTTCAAGCAGCTCCAATTCTTTCCAATAACCTATTTTGCTTCCTTCCTACCTAAGTGTCAACAATAAAGGTAAAGGCAAAAGATCATATTCTTTCCAATAATTTGGTGTTCTATTGTTGAATTTTGCTGTGTTTGGCTTGCTTCTGAATCACTTTTCAATTCTTTTTGTTCTTAAAGGCATGCCCTCTTTTATTGATTGAATTTATTTAATTTTATGTTTTGATGTTGAATTTGACTATTTGTTTATGCTTTTCTTTTGTTCAGTTTTGTTGTTGAATTCGGTTAGTTAATCATATCTTGATTTATCTTGCTTGTTGTTTTTAGAAACATCATTTAATTCAACATGTAGGAAGCATTTTTAACATCAAATTGTTAAGATCCCTTATAAGATTAATGGCACATGATATAAGAATTCTTATGAAATTCATCTTGGTCATAGGTGCAAACGTTTCTTAGTAATCTATTACATAAGTCAGAGTAAACCCTTTTACTACCAATTGCCCTTTTAGTCTTTTAACTAAGTCATCTGCCCTACACTTTATAGTGAGAATCAATTTACATCCTACGTGTATTTTATTCAAAGGTAGATCAAAAAGCTACTAACTTTTATTTTTGGCTATGGCTTTCATCTTTTCCCATATAGTTTTTTTCCTTAAGACTTATGGATTCAACCAAGAAAGCTCTAAAATAAGGAGATGGTGAGTGATAAGAAATAAAATTAGATATGGAATCTTTAGTATATGATCTAACTCCTTTCTTAACAACGGTAGGAATATCTTATAAAAGTTATTAAAATAAATTTTAAAAATGCATTATAAGTAGGAAAGATAGATTGATTACTTTATTTTAAATGAGTTAAGCTAATGTGTTTGTCATTTGTCTAGGTAAGGTATTCTAGTTTTGTTTTATGAGTTTATCTAGCAAGATCAATTCTATCTAATCTCCTAACTCCTCTATAAAAAGGTTCACTATCACTGTCATGCTTGTTAGAAGGTTCGCCATCATTTTCATGCTCCCCCCGCCAACTACAGTGCTTATGAGTCAGTTGGTGGGATTATATTCAGTTCTTAATTGAATTTCTAAGTACATTTAGTTTCCATTTTATATTACTCTATGGTTTACCCCTTTTAAAGGATATTTTATGAAAATTTTCAATGATGGTTATTAATTCCCTAAAAAAAAGCATAATGCTTTTGTTATTCTCACTTGCTCCAGATAGGCCTTCAATTTTCTTTATTACTGCTTCTACATTAGTTTCTATGAGTGTTTTATGTGACTTTTACCTACTTAATTTCTAATAGTAGTTGCAAACTTTAGTAGGTGAGTTAATGAGTTAAGATGAAAGGGATTTCAAGTACTTATCTATTAAATTGCATATTTTTGTTATCTCTATATTAAAATCTGATATTTTAAATTTTGGTATTTTGTTATTTTCTATATCAAATTCTACAACTTGTTTTGATCTAATTTTCTATTTTTTACACATTGAGGACTTGTTCTATAAATAATTTGTGACAATAAAATTCTTAGAAAGAGCATGTTATAGATTTGGTTTGATAAGGTGCTTACAATTTTGATTTGTTATAAACTAATAGTAAAATTCTTTGTAATGTAGATGTTGGTAAATTTTAAGTTTATTATGGTGGGGTATTGGAAAGAAATGAAAAAAAAAAGTAGAGGCAAAATCAAACAAAGAAGGATATTGGTGTTGATGAACTTAGTATGTTAGCAATAAAAAGAGTATTGGAAGAAAAAGGCCAATAGTTTTTATCTATGTTATACAAATCTTAATAAGAGTTAATGAGATGCATGAAAGAGTTGAGTTTACACCATAATAAAGACATTTTGTCAATGCTTAAATGCATGGAAGAATTGAAGAAGTATATTGTTGAAATATATTATAAGCATGGTTAAGATAATCCTACAAGTGATGGTGAAGAAATTGATTCTAATATCAATAATAAAGAGGGGTTATTCCAAGTTTAAGTGGAGCAAGATAATGAAGATTTTGTTGTTATGGAGATGATTGAATCTAAAAATGATATAGGAGATGATGAAATTTATGCAACTGATAAAGAAGACTATGTTACTACAAAAACTAATGAGAAGAAATATGGCCAAAAGGTAGGTAGAGGGTTTGAATGTGATGGTATTGTAGATTGGGTTGAAAGTAGTGGAAATTGTAGTAACGAAGAAAGAAATTATTCAAACAATTCACAAAGAGAAGTAGAAAGTTCACAAGGTTGGTGTAGTGAGTATGAAGACAATTTCGATCACCAATATGTAGAGATGATGGTGGGTGTGAGGGCCTTGACAAAAGGAAGAAATATGTTGTTTTAATCCAAAAGTGAATATGAAGACTTTCAGCTTAAAATTGGCATGAAGTTTAAGGAGGAAATAATAAATTATGCAATTACAAATGAATATGTTTCAATGATGAGATTTAGTGTGAGAATAGAAGTTCTTTGTGATCCACACTATCCTTTTAATGTTAGTTAGATTATAAATGAAAAAAACCTTTGTAGTGAAGATATTAGAAAACAAACATACTTGCAAGAAAGTGCAAAGAAACAATTAAGCTAGTAAGAAGTGGATAACAAGTTAATTCTTACACAAGTTTAGGAGGAACCTAAATTAGCCAATTAGCGAGATAATAAATGATCTTTTTTAGTATGCATTGCAAGTGGCTAAATCTCAATGTTATAAAGTTAAATAGGAACCTATTATAATGCTATTGGAATCAATGGAAGGACATTATGCAAAATGGTGGTCCTATGGACAAGAATCACAACGAGTCAATAAAGAAAACCAATTCATCATCCAAAATGAATTTTATGAAAAGTCTGGAAAACCAATGTTTAAGAGATTTTACGTGAGATTAATGCATTAAAGTATAGTTTCCTTAGTAGTTATAAAAAAAATAATAGAACTTGATGGATATTTTTTAAAGACATTTCTTATAATTGTTTTATTTGCAGTGTTGGGTGTCATGAAAACAATCAGATATACCTTATACATTGGGCTATACTTAAGGAAGAGAATGACCAATCTTGGCATTGTTTTTTAAGTTTTCTTAGCGATAATCCAAATATTGGTGAAAATTCAAGAACATTTGTAAGCGACCATCAAAAGGTCAAAATTCTGATATCGATACTATTTATTAGTAAATATATTTTTAATTATTATGCTTACATTATAATGTTTTTTTCATTTTTTCTAAGATTTGGTAAATGTATTGAAGAATCTCTTCCTAGACGCAAAGCATCAAAAATGTGTTTGTCATGTGTATGCCAATTGGTCTAAATTGTATAAAGATCACACATACAGGAGATTATTTTAGTAAGCAGTTAATTGTAGAATGAAAGTTGAATTTGATGAAATGATGGTGCAATTAAAGAATGTTCAAAAAAGGATTACAATGACTTCAAAGCAAGGAATCCTAAGACTTTCGTGAAATCATTTGTTAGCATAAAGCCAGAGTATGAAATTGTTTGTAAAAATATATTAGATACATTTAATGGATATGTGGAGCACGATCAAAAACCTGATTAATATGACAAAGGATATTCAAATTGTTTTTTAATGACCCAAATTCATAAAAAAGAGATATAATGATCATACCACATATGAAATATGTCCAAGGGTTAGAAAGAAGATAGAGACTGCAAAATGGAAAGCAAGACATTGTATCATTATGACAAATGGAAGTTTGAAGTTCGAAGTAACGTATTTTGCAAATAACTTCATTGTTGATGTACAAGCAAGTACATGTCAGTGTAGACTTTGGGGTTTAATGGGAATCTAATGTTAACATACATTTGCTTGTATAACAAATCAGGGGAAGCACATCAATGAGTATGTAAGTTGATACTACAAACATGGGTGTTACTCAAAGAAGATGCTTGAAAGACCTAAGTGTAATTAATAGAATCTTTGTTGTGTATTTGTATGAATGTTTACAAGGATATATATACAAGATTCAAGCTACACTATATGAAAGGTTGCTAGACTGTAGAAGAAATATAAGGCATAATATATATATAGATGAAGGAAGCAAATCTCATAAATTTAGCCTAAAGACAAGGAGTTGACATATATGCTCATTACTGACAGAATGTTTCCGTAACACTAAGAAGGATAGAAGAAGGGATAAAGATAAAAAACCAAGAAATCCAAACAAGTTGAATAAAGTTGGAGTATTCATGCGATGTCAACATTGTTTTGAAGTTGGTCATAATAAAATAGGATGCAAAGTAAGGATCAACCTTTAAGACAAACTTAAATTGCTAAGGTAAATGTATACTAATTTATAATGGTGTTTATGATCAATATTCTTCAAATATTTTATCATTCACTTCAAATTCTACATGTATAATGTAGAGAAAACGAGGAAGACCAATGAAAATTTTGATATTTGTATCCAAGGACGGATCCACATTGGGGGCACTTACCCCTATTGCCTCCAAAAAATTTCATATAAAAAATTATTATTTTAAGTTTTGATCTAAAATAAAATAAAATTATGCTCCTATTAAAATTTTGTCCCCACTCAAAAAATTTTCTGGATCCATCCCTCTCTATATCCAACATTGACAATGTTATAAGAAGAAGAGATTATCTATAAGATTCAACACTACAACATCTATCTTACAAAGGGAGAAGGTGGTGAGTGAATATTCATTTTTAATTTTGATTTTTCATCAACTCTTTAAAATATCATAATATTTATGTGTATATAGGCCACCCAACGATATGTAGTAACATTTTGAGAAGTTAGTGGGAACACTTATTTTATGGCTTGTTACCAAATTTCAAATTTTGACTAATTATTTATTATTTATTCTTGATTGGTCATATTATATTTTTCATTTATGAATGTTTTATAGATAGGTAGAAGTCAACTTCAAGTGTTCGAACCAACTCAAGCTTCTCAAGTTACAAATGCTTAAACAATATCTACAACACTAAGGAGATACAAATTAAGGATTAAAAAATTAACTCTAACAAAATCTTAAATTGATGATGGTTAATCAACACCAAAACGAGTCATGCTTAAAATATGTGTTGTAATTTTGATATGCATTTGAACTGTGTATTATGATATGAATATGAACAGTGACGGAACCAGAAATTTAAGATAGGAAGGTCTAAATATTTAATTTTTTAAAATTTTGGGAGGCCTAATGCATCATTGACCCCTAAATAACT
>JANIJH010000225.1:80165331-80177864 GCA_024520975.1 Erythroxylum areolatum | reverse complement strand
TGACTTGCCAAATTTGCCCTTATGCACTCTTACTACTTTAATTCTAACATTTCTATTCTAAATTCTAATTGCTACTTATGCTTGCTAAATTAATGACTAAGTACTAAGAAAATAAAATAAAATATTTCAATAAAAAAAATAAAAAATAAAAAATAAAAAATTTGGGGTCTAACACGTGGCACAAATCGAACTAGAGTAGGGATATTGTCTTGTGGGATGTTTCATGAGGAGATTCCCAGTAATGAAGGTGTTGGGCACCGTTTCCAAACGTGATTTCGGATCCCAACATTTGGAACCATAATCACTGAACTTATTCCAATGAAGTCTCCTTAACTATCATCGATTTCGTCATCCTATAAGGGTTGTGTGCCCACGACAATCAAACATCAAAACAAAGTTATTACTTCAACTCAACCATATTACGAGGAAGTCAATATGAACATACACAATCGAAACTACTTCCATCTATCATTTCATTACTAAAGCAACAAAGTTTGAAAAAAAAACTTTATTTACATATCAAAAGTCACACCATTGGCTTATTACAAAAAATACAAAATAGCAATTTGAAGAAATTCCCTTAGGCTCTTGGTCACTTGATCTCTTAACTATCACCTGAAGATGGGACAGAAAGGGGGTGAGCTTGAAAGCTCGTAGGTAACAAGTTTATAACGGAAAATAAGCAAAACCTTTACTTGTTATAGAAAAATTCTCATTTAATACATAAAACACATGGTTCTTAAGTTTACAATTCTAGCATACAATCATACAACATGATCAACAATTCAAATGCAATGCACAACAAATGGCTCGGTTCCGTGGAACAAAATAGAGAAACCAAAGTTTACTCCGTGAACGAAACGAGTCCACTTTTCGAATCTTGTGTGTCACAAGCGGGCAGCCAGGAGAAGGCTTTATTTCGACGTGCACCTCTCTTGCCCAAACAGAAGCACATAATCATGCTCAAAATCATTGTATCAAATGCTCATACTTTTATGTTCTTTTCATTTATGCAAAATGCCATGACATTTTTCAAGGCATAACATAAAATATTTCAATAAAAAGTTCATATATCGAATATAAAAAGATTTCTCAAATCATTACAATAGCAATCATGCAATGTTTATAAAACAATTGAAAATCATTTAATTCTCTGGCTTTTGAAAACATTTTTATGGCTCATTTACTCAATTATAAACATGAAACCCACCTGATTTCCTTGCTTATAGGCTTGCTAAAATGCGTCTTTTCTTGTTCCTCTTGCCTCTTTTGACCCCTTTATATAATAACAAAAATCTCACTCACTAGGGTTTTCAATTGAAAATCCCTCAAGCACAATCACTAAAATTGGTTCTAAAATACTTAAACCCAAGCATTTTCTAAATTCCATGAACTAAAATCCTTCCACAAATCTAAAAGTTTTAAAAAATGATCTTACCTTCATTTTTCACCAAATGAAGGAATCCTTAGCTCAAAGGGAAGCTCTTCTCTTCCTCTACTTGTTTCCCTTCTTGAACAATCTCAAAATCTCTCTTGAAGACTAACATAATTGAAACCTTAGCTTGTTTTTTCTTCTTTCTCTCCTTCTCTTCTTCTCTTCGTATTTCTCTCTCTTCTTCATGACACTCTCTCTTTTTCTATTCAATTTTCGTTTTTCTCTCTTCTTAAAACAAGACAACACTTCTTCTTCCAATTATGCCCTTAATGATCGAGAAATGTCCCATTTGCCCTTCCATTTATGCCTTATGGCTTTTATGCTTAAATGTCTTACCAAAAGTATCATTGAACATTCTGACATAATGCTTTCTTCTAGAAAAATGTTCCCCATTGTCTTAAGTTTATAATGACACCAAAATAAATCCATTTGGTTCAGAACTCTAAAAGTATTGCCCCAAAACAATTTCGGACTGTTCTTATATTAAAACAGTACACTATACTTAAATTCCATTCAAAATTTGAAAGTCTTAAGGACTGAATTAGATTTTGATATCTTCATACCATTTGTAGCTCCATGTATCTAGTTTATTTTGAAACAAGAATCATCTTATTCGTAGCTCTACCGATCCCGAAATCATCAAAATACTGAAGCATGTTCAGTAAAAATATCCAATTCATACTCTTCTAATCGATACCCTTATTTTGGTTCAAACAATCTTTTTTGAATCAATACCAAAAGATATAACCTTTTATGGAGACGTAAAAACAAAAGTGTTAGGAATCTAAGGGTTCAAGAATCACTTCATTTGGAGGTCGGATAACAAAATTATGGCCGAAAGAATTAATCAAGATTTGGTCCTCAATCATATTGAACCTATCTTAGGACAATTGGCATAACTTTCACTAGAGATATCGGATCAAGATCATGTTAGGACGATTTCAAAGAGCACTTTGAGATCGACAAGACCTTGAGGTCAGATTTTATCATCTGAAGGGTCAAAAATGAAGTAGACAATAGGTACAGACGAAACCAAATGAATGGAAAAAAGCAAATGAATCAGAAAAATTACTATAACTTTCTCTACAGATATTAGATTGAGGCATTCTTTACTTGGTTTGAAAGAGGACTTCAAGATCTACAACTTTTATGAAGACCTTGAAGACAAATTCTATCGTCTGAAGGAAAAAATGGAGCAGATGATCGGTATAAATGAAACCAAATGAAAAATTAGACGAATCGGAAAAATTGCTATAACTTTCCCTACAGATATTAGATTGAGGCGTTATTTAGATAGTTTGAAACAGGACTTCAAGATCTACAATTTCATGAAGACCTTGAAGATAGATTCTATCATTTGAAGGGTCAAAAATGGAGCAGATGATAGGTACAGACGAAACCAAACGAAAAAGCAGACAAATGGGAAAAACAAATGAATTGGGAAAATTGCTATAACTTTCCCTAAAGATATCAGATTGAGGCGTTCTTTAGATGGTTTGAAAGGGAACTTCAAGATCCACAACTTTTATGAAGAACTTGAAGATAGATTCTATCATCTAAAGGGTCAAAAATGGAGCAGACGATAGGTATAGATGAAACCAAATGAAAAAACAGACGAATGAGAAAAAGCAACCAAATCGGGAAAATTGCTATAACTTTCCCTACAGATATCGGATTAGGGTGTTATTTAGATTGTTCAAAAGAGGACTTCAAGATCTACAACTTTCATGAAGACCTTGAAGATAGATTCTATCATTTGAGGGGTAAAAAATGGATCATACGATAGTGTACAGAAGGTCAAACATAGAAGAAGCAGAAGGTCAAACATAAATGACATGACATCATCATAGACGATATGACGTCATCACAGACGATATTATCTATACTTCTAAACATCTCCACTTATAAAGACCATAACTTTCAACTCTAATGTCCAAAATTCTCATACTATATACCGTTGGAAAGTTGAAAGAAATACCTACAACTTTCTAGAAGGCAACTTTGTCTAAATCTCTCCAGATCAATCCAGAATTTTCCCTGAAGTCAGAATATGAACTTTACATTCCTCCACCAATTTATTGCACCCAGTTCTCAACTTCATGACAAATTTTGAGAATCTTAAAGATAGAATTTAAATTTTATATCTTTATAAGAAATGTATCCATATGTTTCTAGTTTAATCCAAATTAAGAATCATCTCGTTTGGATAACTAGATAAAAAGTTGTGGCTAAAAGACTGAAGCATACTCCGTGAACATTTTCCAAATCAACCACCCATTTTGTTTCACAGTCTTTCCTTAACACAACTCATATCAAGATCACCTTTTCTACTTCATTTACTCCTCATTCTCAACTCCATTTCAAATCAATATCATCCATAAGAAAATATAGTCCATGATTAATCATGAACACTAATAACAGAACATACACATATATACATATTCTTCATTAACTTACTATAAAAATTTCACTTCATTTGTGCTTTCATTTTGCTTCTAACTTTCACCTTAATTCTTCTCATTTCAAAATCTCTTATCCACCAAATCACCAAAGCAAAACATAAATTTATCCACATTTCTCATTCACTACTTTACTTTTGTATATCATTTCTAATTCAAGAATTTTTATTCATTTGTTCTTTACTCATGACTAATCATCAAAATTTCTCATTCAATAGTTCTAACTTCTAAGAAACATTCGGGGTCCAACAGAAGGCTCTTGAATTTGTATTATCTGGAATTCCATTTTTTATAAATGTCATGTGTTGGAGTTGAGAGAACAATACATACATGTTAAAATTTAGTGTTGCATATCTCAGGTCACATTTATAATATCATTTGTCTGCGGACTATATAGTGTCTTAAAGAGAAGATAATTGTGGCAGAAGCTAATGAAAGTGAATGAGGATGCATTGATGCCTTGGATCATAATGGTAGACTTTAATTGTATGTGTGCAACAAGGGAAAGGCTAGGTTATCAACCCCCCTCAACTTGCTTACTTAAAGACTTGATAGAATTCAGACTGACACTTGGGTTAAAAGATGCCCCGAGTAGGGGGGAGTTCTACACTTGGCACAAAAATTACTTATGGGCAAAATTGGATAGGGTCCTCTTGAATCAAGCATGGAGTCATTTGGGTTACAACTACTCAACACGTTTTCTAGAAATGAAAGCAGATTCAGACCACTGTCTAGTATTAGTGGGTTTCAACCAAATGGAATTGCTAGGAAAAAAACCTTTCAAGTTTTTCAATATGTGGCCTAATCATCCTCGGTTTCAGGATATTGTTGACAATAGATGGGAGATGGCAGTGGAGGGGACAACCTAATATGTTCTGTGCAGGAAACTAAAGGCATTAAAACATCCTCTAAAAACATTGAATTCTGAAGCATATGGGAACATGTCTAGTAAAGTTAAGATGGCATAAGAGCTTTTCTAGACAGCATATAAGGCCTCTCTTAATAGGTCTGAAGATATTGAGTTGAATCAAGAGGTGAAGATGTAACATCACACTCCCACTGACACATGCACATGCCCCCTACTTTGGTAACACGTGCACATGCCCGATAGAAATGCCATGTTAACTATCTCACCTTCAGTTTATCACATGGCATCGTAACTAAAATCATAAATCACATTTACTAAAACCCAAAATTTACTCATTTTATATCAAATCCATAGTTACATTGTAGCATTCAATTTAACAACATCAAAGAGCATAAACAGTTTGTTCTATACAGTATGCTACATATTTCAAGAATAACATAAGATAATAACTACATTGTCTTCAATCCCAACTGACAAACCTTTAAGCCATCTATGATATTAAATTGCACAAAATATGCTTCAATGAAGTCTTAGAATCTAGGTCGTCACGCTCAAAGACCTGTAAAAGTCAATGGTGTAATTTTGATGAGTTTTGCAAACTCAGTAGAGTAACCATCCTTGATGGTTCACTTATACAACAAAACACAGTCATCATAAAATCACTCAGCTCATACAGTCACACAATTCTTTCAGTTACACAGTACATATCAATATATTACAACTTTGCAAATCATTCAATGAATTTCAGTCATATATGGATGCAATATGTATGAGACTCACATTCATTTTTATAGTGTTGTGACCGAGTGCCTTTCATATATAGATATTATCCCATAGGGCTTAGTCAAAAACAGTAATCACAAAGCATAGCTCTATGTGCAATAATAGTAACCACAGAGCAAAGCTCTATGTGTAAGCACTTTCAGTTTGGCTACTCTGATCACAACTCTTTTATATTACATGCATTGAAATGAAGTGCATGTCTCAATTCAGTCATCAATTCAATCATATTCATTTCCATACATTATCATAGTAACAGTCACAGTATCAATAATCATCAGACTAGGTCTGGCATTCAATTTTTCAGTTAAGAATCAGAATATTCAATTATGCAGTCTCATTCACATATAGGTAGCACTTCCAATATCATTTGTATGCATCAAACGCCGCAGACATATATTGTCTGGAATTTAATACACAATCAGTCAATGCAGTTCAGTAACATATATCAATACAATTCAGTCATATACAGAACAAATAAAGACCATCTTAGGTTACTCACTGTTTCTCCTTTAAGCCTATTGCGTTGACGTTCTGGTAATATCTGGAAGCGGTCGCTCTAGTTGCTCATCTATATGCAATAAAAACAATTTCATATTACTAGATGCTTATATAACAGAATAAACACATGTATTAATGTTTCATTTATCATGCATGTTTAATGACAAATTCTCAAGTATCTTATTATAATTCGTATCACCAAATCATTCACAAAGCCCTTAAAAATAATTTATAGTTCAAGAGCTAAGTCGTAGGCATGTAGTCCAAATTAATTCAGTCACGAGTGTGAGAACTTAACTCACACCCGTGCATGTCCAAATATCATGGGTGTGAGATCTTAACTCACGCCCGTGTATATCAAATGACCCCTTTCAGATTTTTCTAACAACATCCTTTCGAGTCAACTTGCATCATCATTTTGATAATGTAAATGACATAATTAGACAACACTTCCTCCTAGAAAATTGTTCTTCAATGTCTTAACTTTCTAATGATACAAAGATCATTCAATTTAAGCCTGTATACAAGAAGTTATACTCCAAATATGTCAGTCTATTCTTAAACTATAGCAGAACTCTTACTTTAACTTTAACTCAAAATCTAGAATTCTAAAAGCAAGATTAAAATTCTACCTCTTTAGACAATTTTTATCCATGTCATTTGGATATCGGGAATAAAAGTTATAACAAAAATATCAAAGGATGTTCAGAAAAATAATTTTCAGAAAGATAATTAAAAGTCGTAATCATGCGTTTACACAATCGTGAGTTCAGTTTTAGATGCACGATCGCGAGATCACACCTTGAGTTACGATCACGACTTCAGACACCCAAAAATAGCTTATTTCTTTCCCTCATCTCACGATTACGACCAAACTCATATAGTCTTCATTCCTGAATCATAAATTCAGTCTTTCTCTACCCAGTACAATTTTTAAACAGATCAAATGTGAGTTTATATGATAATCATCACCAACCCGAAACCTCACTCATGCTTTCTCTCACTACTGTGTTTCTATCTTTGATCTGATGCATTTCTTTCCATATGTCTAACTCTTTCACTTCATCATAAATTTATCATTTAAGCAACTCTAAGTCACAACCTCACCAAAACTTCATTTCATATCAGTAAACTCATTTAAGTTCATGTAAATCCATTTCTAAAAATACTCTGCAAATGCAAGCATGAATAGTGAAATCACCATATTCAGATTTCTCTGAACCAGAATAGTGTATATATATTTTTACATCAACTTTCTAGCACTTTTGCATACCCAAAACAGAACCTATTTCGTATCACTATTTCATAAATCATTCTTCTGATTTATTACCACCAAAACTACACTTCTAAACTTCTCATGCATGTATTCATTTAGATGCAGAATCAACAATATAACATCATCAATTTCACTTACTTAAATCAACAACAATTATAGCGATAAGAGTGATTCAATTTCTACACAAAAAGCTATTCGATGATGGTTAATAGGGAAGAGAACTTCGATTTGGTGAAGACTGAAGCTACAAAGTCTCTTCCTAACCAAAACATAATAATACGTGTAATCTTGCATGTCCTTCACGTATCACTGTTTACGTGAGCCATTTATCACTAACTTATTCAGTCTACGTGTCACAATATAAATGGTCCATTATTTCTAGTCCAAAAAAACTCCAAAGTTTAGAAAATTTTAAAATTCACCAAATATTTTGAAATAATACTAACAGTATTAAAATAAATTTTTAACATCAATATGTCACAGTTTAAATTTTAAAATCACTTTATTAAGTCAATTACACCCAGAAAATGTTAATGAATGCATAAACAATTTTTTTAAAATATGCCAATAATAAATATTCACATGTGTGAAAATATAATGATGCAAGAGTATGTAATACACTCTAATTGCTTTCAGTATGCTCAGTTCACAATTTTGGGGGTCTAGCCTCGAACATAGGATATTACAGAAAATTAAGAAGAAGTAGGTTGAATTTCTACTGGATGTAGAGTGGCAAATTTTTCAACAAAAAGCCAAAGGTAAGCATCTCATAGAGGCTAACAAAAACGCAAAATACTTACATGAAGTAGCTAGGAAAAGAGGAAAGCAGAATACCATTTCTCACATAATTAGGGATGATGGAACAGTAACTAATTAAATGGCAGTAGTGGCAAGTTGTTGTTTGAGCTTCTACCTAGGACTCCTAGGCACTTTAGCTCCCCTGCACAGGTTAGATATAAATGTTGTTAGAAATGGATTGGTCTTAGATGAGCAGACACAGGAATCAATGTTTGCTTCAATTATGGAAGAGGAGATCAAGAGGGCTATGTTTGACATAGGCAATGACAAAGTCTCGGGGCCAGATGGATACACTTCTACCTTTTCTAAAAAACACTAGGAGAGGGTTGGGCCAGATGTAATCTCAGTTGTGAAGAAGTTTTTTTTTATCACTGGCCAATTGCTAAAACAGATAAACCATAACATTATTACCCTCATTCCAAAAACAAAGGCAGCACTGAAGGTAATTGATTTCAGACCAATTTCCCGCTTGAATGTTGTGTACAAGGTGATCATTAAAATATTGAAATGGCATATGGTGAAGGTTGTAGGAAAAGTTGTAGATCCAGCCCAAGCCGCCTTTGTGCTGGGTAGAAACAACACGGGAACTTGTCCGTGGTTATACTAGAAAGTGAATTTCACCAAGATGCATGATAAAATTAGACATTACAAAAGCCTATGGCACGGTTGCATGAGAATTTTTTAAGGAAATGATGAAAGGTTTAGGGTTCCCTACCAAATTCATACGGTGGACTATACAATGTGCAAAAACTACTGCATATTCGATATCAATCAATGGAGGATTATATGGCATGTTCAAAGGTTGAAAGGGACTGAGATAAGGTGACCCAATGTCACCCACACTATTCCTACTTGGGCTGGAGTATCTCTCAAGATTGTTAAAAAATAGAACTGTAGAGCCTCAATTTCACTTCCACCCAAAGTGTAAACAACTTGATATTACTCACCTCACCTTTGCAGATGACCTTATGTTTTTTTTCTAAAGGTGATTCCACTTCTATAGGCATACTATTAGAGGTGTTGAATGAATTGAAACAGGTGGCAGGGTTGAAGGTAAATATGTCAAGATCTAATATTTACCTAGCGGGGGTGTGTGGATATGAGAGGGAGAATATCATGCAGATGGTGGATTACTCTATAGGTGAATTTCCTATTTGATATTTGGGGGTCCCTTTGGCACCTATGAAGATCTCGGTGGCCCAATTTTCTGTGCTCCTTGAATGTTTAGAGGTCTATATCAACACATGGAATGGTAAATCCTATCATATGCGGGCAAAATTGAACTTATAAATTTTGTCATTTAAGGGGCGTTTTCTTTTGGGCTCCAAGCATTCCCCATCCCAACAACCATCCTGGAGAGGATAACCTCCATATGCAGAGTGTTCCTATGGCGTGGTAGACACTTTAGAGTAGCATGGAATAATATATGTATTCCAAATGATAAGGGTAGACTGGAACTGAAAAGTTGTAAGCAATGGAACTCGACACTGTTGGCCAAAGTGCGATGGAATATTCATTCCAAAGCAGATTCATTATGGGTAAGATAGATTCATGAAGTGTATTTGAAGGACACATCAATTTGGGACTTGGAACCCCAAAACCATGACTCACCATTGCTAAAAAAACTAGCATTAATTCGGGACAAATTGATGGAAAAGCTAGGAGGTCGAAGGGAAATAGAGTATGACATGCAAAAGTTGTGTGTAACGGAATCCTCTTATCACAGAAAAATTTTGAATTATTGAGAGTCAAGCATACAAGAAGAACATGGATGGCATTTATATAGAAGCAATACATACCTCCAGAATTCTCCTTCATTGCCTGGCTTAGTCTTCAGAATAGACTACCAACAAAGGATAACGTACTATTTTTGGAGATAGACCGAACATGTGGCTTTTGTAATGTTGAAATAGAAACTATTGTTCATTTATTTTTTAAATGCTTTTTTACAGGTGAAGTTTGGAATGCTACCCAAGAATGGCTAGGATTGATCCAAACTATGTCCATGCTATCTAGTGCTATCAAATGGATTAAGAAAGACTACACTGGAGCACGTTTCAGAAGCAAAGTTGCTAGACTTGCACTTGTGTGTACCATATATATGGCATGGAAGACTAGGAATGTTATATAACTAGAGTTTGCTTCTGCTACGAGCTTAGATGTAATATCCAAAATTAAAACAATTATGTATAGGATCTTATACATATTGTATCACATGGAACTAATTACTTTTTGATATTTTGGATGTATTGGAGAATTTGATGTCTTTTTTATTACAGCTTCTGACTGGGGTTTGCCCCAAAAATCAATGTACACATGTTTTTGATTCAATATATTATTTACCTTTCATCAGAATAAAAGAAGAATACTCCTAATTCACGGTCATAAATTCGCCACCCCTTCTTGCCATAAGGATAACCCATGAAAACACATTTGTGGCTATGACTAGCAAATTTATCTCCTTTATGCTCCTAGTTATGCATATAGCATAAACATCCGAACATACACAGATGTCCAAGTGGAGGCATCTTACCATACAAGACTTCATATGGTATTTTCCCATGCAAAATGAGTGATAGAGTCCGATTTATCAAATATCCAATAGTCAAAATGCATTGCCCCCAAAATTTGATTAGGAGATTTGCTTGGAACCGTAAAGCACAAGCCACATTGAGTATATGCCTATGTTTGCGTTCCACACGTCCATTTTATTGTGGAGTGCCTGCACAAGATGTTTCATGCACAATACCATGCTTACGAAAATAATTGTCAAGGCAGGTGAATTCAGTATCATTGTCACTTTGCACCGTTTTCACTTATTTGTTAAATTGACGTTCCACCATAGCTATAAAATTGCACAAATTCATTATGACTTCTTTCTTGTCAATCAACAAGTATATCCACGTTGCTATAGAATAATCGTCAATGGTTAAAAAATATCTAACACCACAAAATGCAGTTATTCAATAGAGTCCCCATAAATCACAATGAATTAACTGAAAACTTTCCAAAGTTTTATTATCACTAGCAGGAAATTTATCCCTTGTTTGTTTTGCTCTAAAACAAACACCACAAACTTGATTACTTAAGCTACTAATTTTACTAGTACTAACATTTGGGACCAACTCTAGGACCTTAGATGTTGGATGTCCCAACCGCTTATGCCACAAACTGAAAAATTTCTCATTGTAAGTTTGTATTGTTGCCATAATTTCCCTTCCTCGCAAGTAGTAAAGCCCCTCTCGTAGTTCACCCTCACCAATCATCATCTTCGAAATGTGGTCTTGTATAGTACAAAATTTATTAGTGAACTGAACAACACAATTTGATTCATCAATCAACTGAGATACCCAAATGAGATTGCATTGTAAACTTGGCACATATAGAACATTTGCTAATTTCAACTTGTAACTCAGCACCACTGTTCCTTCTTTTGTAGCAACTGTTTGTTTCCTATTTGGAAGCCCAATAGACATTCTATCATGTCTCGGACATGTGATAAGCAATCTAGCCTTCCTGTCGTATGATGAGAAGAACCCGTGTCTATAATCCATTATATGGAAGAACACTTACCAGTGAGTTTCTCAGTTGTCCTATCTTGGCATTATTTAGAATATTCAGCAATGTCTGCCAGTGCTCACCACTAAGTCCACTGACATCATTTCTATCTCTGTATCTGAGATTGCAATGTTTGTGCTTGTTCCTGGTGTGGAGACTTGTGTTGCATTGGCCTTGACCAATCCTCAACGTCCTCTGCCAATAGGGGTCATGCATTGCTGTCCTCCCTTTCCACGTCCATTTCCTCTTCTAGTCCCACGAGTGCGATCCCCCCACCAATTTAGATAGCCAATTAACTGAAAATAACTATCAGGTTCATGTCCCGAGTGATTACAATGATTGCATACCACATTTTTGTCCTTTCCTTCATTTTTTCTGCGTGATTTGAACCCTGCTTGAATTGCAAAGCTCATCACCTCGCCGCGTTCTTCCTTTCCACAAGATATGATTCTGACATGTTCTTCCTACACTAGTGTTGAGTAGATTCTGTTCAGATTTGGCAATGACTCTTGGGCCAGCAGATTTGATCTTACAGTCCCATAGACTGTTTCATCAAGTCCCATGAGGAACTGATGAGCCTTCTCTTCCTCACGCTTCTTTTCTAACGCTGCTCCAAGGTTGCAGGTATACAAGCCGCATTTGCATGTCGACATTTGTTCAAAGTTTGCCAATTATTCCCATAATTTCTTGAGCTTTCCAAAGTAGGTAACAATTGTCAATCCTCTCTGTTTGCATTCAGCAAGCTCAGCCTTTAGATGTTGTATGCGTGGTCCATTCACCACAGAAAATTGTTCTTTTGTATCTTCCCAGATATCTTGTGCAACCTCTATATGTGACATGGTTGATCTCAATGTTGGT
>JANIJH010000225.1:80149912-80165231 GCA_024520975.1 Erythroxylum areolatum | reverse complement strand
TGGTGTTCATTATCCAGGACACCAGTAAAGAGTTGTTGGTCCACCAGTCTTCAAGGTCCAGTGATCCCTCATCTGGACGCTTAATGGATCCCTCCACAACGCCAAACTTTTTCCTTACTCTCAATGCAATCCTAAGAGCATGGGCCCATTCATCGTCAGTTTCTCCCTTGAGCTGAACTTGTGTCAGTAGACTTCCAGGATTGTCATTGGAAGTTATGTCGTAAGGAGAGATGCTTTTCCTCAAGGTCGCCATTTCACCATCTTTACTTTTGTCTTCTTTGCTGGCCATAACAGCAAGATGAAAAGCGATATTTTATTAATTCAGGTATGGCTCTGATACTATGAGAAGAAGAGAATTGAGATGAAAATCTGATTTATTGATTCAGAAAACCAGTACATATATACACAGAGAGAAGCACTATTTTCGTGCAGATTCTAAACATAGTTACCTAAGTGTATGACTTAATTTACAACTAATTACACGTTTATAGCTAAGCTTAATATTCTCCATGATATTAGGAGATATGACAAAATATTATGACAGATTTGAAAGATATATACCTAAAACAACATTTGAACTTAAAAACTATCCTAAAGTCACGAGAAATGGGCACCTAAGATTGATTATTTTACCTATCTATAAGACTTACAAAAAATTATATGCTGCAAAATCAACATATCTCAACCTTTCACACCAGTCATTCATCACAGTTGCGAGTTTCAATTGCAAGTGAAATATACTATAATGATTCAAGCTTTGATTGTTCAGCTCACTTTCTTACTGATTAGAAGGTGAAGTCAAATGTTGCATAAGATCCTCTGCTCTGAAATTTGGTGTGCCATTTGTTCCGATCCCATCTCAGTCGTCCAATTTTTTGAAGCTCTATTTATTAAATGGATAGATTTTTATAGAACAGAGTTGAAATAAAGTCATGGGAACAAGTGATCTGGCCCCGATTAAGACCGTCCAGGCACACTCCCTTGGAGAAGTCCAAGGGACACCCTTCAGCATTGGTTATCACACTGCTAGCCTTTTCGACTATGACAACACCAGCAGAATGATACTATATCTTCTCTTTGTACCCAGTTTTTGCAAATTTCGTAAGGATTTCAGCATCTCATTGTCCTATAGCTGCATATTTGACCATGCTACGTACACGCAGGGGCTATTTTTTTCCTTGCAGTTAGAAGGTCGAGAGACACCAAAATAGAGACAAACCAATGGAACCATCCACTTTCCAAGACCCTTTTACCGTAAATTAAATGCATCCTAAAAAACAAGAGCTCCACAGGTCAAATCTTTTCATTGATATAAAGGTAACTAACCAGATAAGTCTTCTAAATATGAAACATTCTAAAGTGATAGCTTTCCATCTATCTCATAAAAGCATAAGCCTAAACTATCCTTGAAAAATAACCTATGCATAAGGAATTGGATCAATGTGTTGGAAATCAATCATGATCAAATCACAAGCTCAGCAAAAATTAAAATTTTTATGGTTTCTGATCGGATCCCAATAATTGATTAACTTGAATAATAACACGAATACGAATCGTAAAAAATCATACCTTATTCATGTTCATGTTGAAATCCTTTGAAAACTTTTTTTGAATTGTTAACCTAGTTTTTCAAATGTCTAGTTTCTGATGGTATCCACAGAGCAACTTCTCAACACCTTTAAGAGGAAGAATGTAAGAGTACTAGCTCCTTTATCTTTTCTTCCTAACAACAAAAAATTCATTAGGGTGTTTTTGTAATTTTATTAAAATTAAATTCCTTAATTATAATTAAAATCATGCTCTAATTATAATTAACTTAATTTTAATAAAATCAAATATCTTATATTTGATCCTTAAATTTTCTCAAACTTTATAATTAAATCCAACTTAATTAAATTGATTTTTCCTTCACAAGTTGCTCTTTAATGTGTGACCCATTAGATTCTTAATATATTGACAATGATTAGAAATCATAATTCTAATTCACAACTAGAATTAGATAAATTAAAACTCCTTTTAATCTATCTTTGATTCTCTAATTAAACAATTTATAATCATAGGTTAAAATTGACGTCTAGCAACATGTCATGACCACCCAAATATCAAGAATGTCAAAGTAGTTTGATTTAATCTTTCTATGTATGGTTATGATGTATAATATAATCCTTTTGTCATCCCATATTCCAGTTGGACAGAGTATGGATATAATGTCTACTCTTTTAGTCCGATCATGTTCGTTTTTTGCTAATTAGTAATTGATTTATAATTGAAATTTGAAAATGTCTTTTCAAATGTCAATTTACTCTGGCCAGAGAATTCTATAAATCACTACTAACTAAAAACAATAAAATGTTTTATCTAATTATTTTAAAGTGACGAATCCTTTATTGACTTACTCAAATATCTCCATATGGTTCAGATTGTATCTAAGACTACTAACTAAATTGTCCTAAGATAATTCATAAGTAGCACCAAAATACAGTAATTCCCATATGAGATACCTTGGTAATCTCAAGTCTAAGGATCAATTATACAACCATCATTATGAGAAAATTCACAGACACATAAGTAATATTCCATTTAGGATTCTCATAGTTGGGTTAGTTTAATGACTTATTCTCTAATAATCACCCACACATTAGTTTAAGTATCTTCATAATTTAATTTATGAGATCAATTACTTTCTTCATACGAAGAACATAACATGTGCTAGTTTTACCGTTTCAACAATATTCCATCTTGATGAAACTATAATTAGGAACATTTATGAATAATACGTAAATGTAAATTGAATCTCACAATCATACACATTAATTATTCCAAGGATTTTATCTTTAATATTAAAACATCAAATGTAATTAACACATAAAGATAAAGAATGCCTTTATTAATTATTTTGTTACTAAACTATAACCAATCGACTGACTGTAGGGTATAAACTAACACATTGACCAATTTGTTGCTTCTAAAACTCAATAGAACTTAGAAACAAGAACTATAGTCTTTTCACCCCCTTAATAGAGTGTACAGATGTGAAATTGGAATGTACGAACATTAATAAGAATTAATGATTCTTAAGAAATCACTTTAACCATCCAAGCAGGCAAAAATTTTAAAAACGCAGCAGTAAGAAGAAGTACAACATACTTGAGTCCTGTGTTGTGTGCAACCCCAACTGCAAAATTGTGGTTTGAATTGGCTCTCTCCATAGGTTCCTAAATTGTTTCTAATCCTGGATCATCAATCGAAGAAACATAAATCTGCTTGCCAAGATTTAGCCACTCAAGCTTCTTATATCCATTTATTAATGGTTGCCTTCATGCTTTACCACTGCCTCTCATTGCATACATGACACATCTACCTTCCGCTGCATCAGAAAGAGGTGCAGATAATGAAATGGTCAGAGTGTATTGATGATTTAGCAATTTCTCCTCGTAGGATAATTAGCACATTCAAGAATATCTAAGGCTACAAGAGCCTCCTTGGGCTTCTGAAGACCATACTTTGGAGCTTCTGCTAGGCATTAATTTACTGTGCTAGTTACAACTCTCACAAGTCTACCACATCGTGTTTTGAGGGTGTTTGAACATCTACTTCAACAACTATGGACCATTGGTGTATCCATTCATCAGAATTCAAGTGGGAAATGGGGAGAATATTTTGTTTTGGTTTTTTCATTGGTCCAGCCAAAGCCCTTTATATTTGAGGGATGATTTAGCTTAGCTAGAATACTAGTTCATACTCATATCAACAAAGTTATTTGTTTCAACCTTTAGCATTTCTCTGAAAGAGGGGTTGATATGCTCCCGAATTACTATCTCGACTACTTGCTTAACAATACACAAATGGATAAACCTATCTAGATCCTCAAATGATTCTTTTAGTACCTCTTGTACTAAAGCTATTAGATCTCACAATCCTCCCATCCCTTGGTTCAACATTGTATGGGAGGGAACCTTAAGTCCTAAGGCCTCTTTCACCACTTAGTTGGCAGCAAGAAGGCTGAAAACAAAAGACAAGATCATTGGTTCTAATGATCTTCTATGTGAGTTATAATGATCTTTTATGTGAGTTGTGCTATTTAAAGGCTGAATCTATTATTGATCATATTTTCTTCAAGTTAACCTTACCTGTTTAGATACTAATTAACATAATTTTTGAATTAGGTTGACAAATAGTTTCTAAAGTTAGGGAAGGATTAATTGTGTCTTAGTATCAATTTAAATTGATGAATATATGCAATTTGGATGGAAAAAAACCAAAGGATTTTCCATACAAAGAAAACTGTAAAGTATGCTTTAGCATACAGAATCCAATACTAGATTAGAGAAATGGTGGGAGTTCATCAATTGATTAGCAAATTGAGTCTTTCTATCAAGAGAATATGGAAACTTTAATTTATCATGTTTCTAGCTTTTACTGGATAATAATCTAATTTTGTGATTTTTGTTGTACAATTCCAAAGGGTTGGGCACTGCCTCGTACACGTTATTGCGACTTTATTGGTGCGATGCATAAGACTGGTGTATGACCGCTTTATATTTCTGAGAGCATATGGAGTCGTTGGTAGGAGTACTGGACATCACTTGAGACAATGTTCATCTCAGGAAGTAACTCGATCAACAGACGTAGAGGCCCAAGGGGATATAGTCTTCCCGTTCATACGGGAGGATCAATTACTCACTACGAGTATGCAAAGAGACTTGTAAGTATCTAACTATTACACTTATATTCTAGTTTTTTACTTTACTGTATTTCAATTTAAATTGATATGTGAATGTTGTGATGAAAATATGTGTATTATGGATAATGATCATGATATAAATGTTTAGTGTCATATATGGCTGTGGTGAGTTATTTTTTTTGTTCAAGAGGGGGCAATATCATAAAAATAGAGGAGATTCTGTCAAAATTTTTATAAATTATAGTTTAACTTAGAACAAGTTATTGTTATGCAAGAAAAGTCTATGGGCATAAGACTTACACTCTGTTAGTTGTTTTTGCATACTCACATTAAGAAGCTTGATGGTGTGACATTCGTCAATAGCCGATGTAGAGAACTGAATGTATATAAAATTCATGCTTATTATTCATTCTTAATAATTATAACTTACTAATTATAATACAAGCATTGCCTCCTAATAAGACCAAATATAAGAAAAAATTCAGCGACAGTCTCAGGGAGAACAAGATGTTAATGAGAGCCAGACATATTTTGATGTAGTGGGCGGTAGGGATAGTCGTGGAAGGATCTTCGAGCTAGGCCCATTTGGGAACACATATTATTCACACTCTTCTTTGTCCAGTACAGCAGCATCAAGTAGACGGTCGACAGTAGAACGTATCCATTAGCTTGAGAGCACAGTGCACACCTTGACAAGTCAGTTGCAACAGACAATAGAGTACATGACTAGTTCCAAAATGACGTGGAGTAGTTGAAGGGGAGGGGTAGAGACTCAGACTATCCGCACTCACCAGGACGGTAGGATTGTTGTAGTCATTTGGTTTGAAATTTATGTACCATTTAATTTTTTATTATCAATGAAGAAATTTTTTCCTTTATATGATCAATTAATTTTCTATTTAAAAAAATTAAATATATAATCAAATCAAAAAATTATGCACAGATAATTTATAGCTATTGAAATTATCTAAATCAAATTTATTGTCGAGATTTTGAAAAAGAAAATACTTACAGATGAAGTTGTGGTAAATGGTTAAGAATGAGTATTGTCGTTACTAACGGAATTTAGGTCTCCGTCGGTAAGTTAAGTCACATTTACCGACTATTGGCGGTAAACCGTCGACAAATGTTAAGGGTTTTTACCGACAGATGTTTGTTTTCTGTCCGTAATTTTAGTGATATTTACCATCGATTATTGACAAACCGTCAGCATATGTTCACATTTTTACTGTGCATTCACCGACAGTTTATCACAAACCATCTATATCCATACCGATGGAGACGATTCTTTCCATCAGTAAATTTATTGACGGTTGGTGTCTTTTGTCGGTATATTTTTCGACGGAAACAAGATTCCGTCGACAACGTTACTGACCCCTAATTTTGCGACAATTTTTTCGATCGGTGAATACCATCACAAAATTACATTACCGACAGAATCTTGTTTGGTGTCTCTGTTTCGTTTGTATAGAAAATGAAAAATTACAGAGTTGGGAGCCAAATCGAAGAAGTAAAGCTGGAAGCAAAACCAAAAGAAGAGGCTTGGCTTACGTGAACGTGAGGCCGAGACACAACATTGGTTTTAATTAAAACGTCGACGTTTTTTGTTATGGAACAGAATAGGTACAGAATTAGTGGCACAGACGATCTGATGGCTTGGAAGAGTTACCTTGTTTAGAAGCTTGTCAAGCTCATTTTATTCACTCGTATAGCTGATGGCCACTCTTTTTACAGTAGCTACAAAATGCCTTACGAGACTTCTTACTATAGGCCTAATAAGTTGTGGTCTGACTGACAAGAATAATATTAGTAGATACAACATATTTTCCATTCAAAGTTAGGGTTCTTTTACAATTAGTTCCTTAATTATAATGTCAATGTTTAACAGAAAACCTTAACGAGAAAGAAAATTATGGATGAGCTCAAACTTTTTTATAAGAATCGCTAACAAATACCAGATATTTTGTCAATCATGAAAATTGCATTGACAATAACAACTTGAGTATTAGAACATATAGGATCATTGAGTTGTTAGATTTTAAAACCAAAATTTAACCCAAAAAAAATAGAATAAAAAAGAGATAATGTAAAAAGCAATTTATTGATGAGTTGCTATTTATATTGACGTTGAAGGCCCAAATATATAAGCAATAAAATAACAAATTTAGCTAATATCTAGATAAAGATTAAGCAAACAAATCAAAGATTTAAAGTTTAAATCTTAATAGATTATAACTTTATCTTAATAGAAAAAATTTTATCTTTTAACAAATAATATATCTTATTTTTACTACTTTCTAAATTTTATCTTTAAGCAAAGAATTCATTTTTAACAACTTTCAATCATTCTCCAATATTCCCTCTTGATTCAAAGTTGTAAGACTTTTTGAATTTGATGATGTACTTCCCATCACCCTTCAGTGGTTGGAGCACATCTCTCTATCATTCTTTTTTTTGGAGCACTTCTCTCTATTCTTCAACATGAGCATTTTTCTCATCACTAATCTCCATAGAGTACTTCTCTCTTTGATACATCTTGGTGCACTTCTCACCAACTAGAAGATGTTGTCTTCTTCAATCACTTGCATTATATTTGTTTGTTCTTCATTGTTAAACTTGCAATCCTTTTTTTCATAAAGCATTGAGACTTTCCTTTATGCCAACAATCTTTCTCTTCTTGACCAAACTTCTCATAATAACCATATTGACAAATATTTCCTTTCTTTTTTTTATGACAGAACCTTTGCTAAATAGACTTCCTCCAACATCTTTTCACTTTCTTGGCGTCTCATTGCCCTTCTTTGCTCTTAAGTTTGTAAAACATTAGTCACTCATAGGTCCCTCAAGATCTTTTAAAGCTCTGATACCATGTTGAATTTTAGAATCAAAATTTAAACCAAAAAAATAGAATAAAAAAGATAATGTAAGAGGCAATTTATTGATGAGTTGCTATTTACATTGACATTAAAGGCTTAAATATATAAGTAATAAAATAACAAACTTAGCTAATATCTAGATAAAGATTAAGCAAACATATCAAATATTTAAACGTTTGAATACTAACATATTATAACTTTATCTTAATATATAAAATTTTATCTTTTAACAAATAACATATTTTATCTTTACTACTTTCCAAATTTTATCTTTAAATAAAGACTTCATTTTTAACAACTTTGAATCATTCTCCAATATGAGCTCCGATTGATCATAAAGCTCTTGCAATTCAAATATATAATTGTGGATGATTTGGCCAAGTTGTTGTTATTGCATATCATAAAGTCCTTTATAGAGCTAAAATTAATTGTTATCATCAAATACAAATTAATTACTTTTAAGAAATCCTATACTTTTTACTAATATCAAATCGTCGAAAATAAAGTTTGATTACTTTAGCATGGGTATTGTGAATTCATATGTCAAGATCTAATGATTCATATGATCCCAAAAAACTAGATGTTCTATAAATATATCTTGTGCTTCATCTACTTTTGGGTAGGTTTGAACATTTTTTCAATAACAACGCACCAAAAAAACATGCCTTTGAAAAAGTTACTTATTTTCTCTAACCTACAAATCATAGTTGGATTCATAAAAAATAGCATTAATTGATTGAGAATTGTATTAAGGAAGTTTAGAAGTATCTATAGTGTACAAATGGAGAAGAATTACAGCAACTTTTGCTCCTTTTTATAAAAGGAGTTCTAATAACATGCAACTAAAAACATAGTGATTTAAAAGAAAAATGACTCTTGCATTTTTGTGTGTTTCAATTATTACAGAAAAGGTTATTTATTTATACATATGATACTTATATAATCAAAGGGAACATTTCCTTACATATGCTGATTGGATCTCGAGATATGTGTTATTCTATTCACTGAAGATGCCATAGTTAACTAATAGATTGATTTACAGATATGTTAACAAGTGGTATTATCAGCGAGAACCCAAGGATGAGTCATAACCGGGAATATCATGCAACCAGTTCTCCTGTCAGATTTTGGTACGTTCTTCATTTCGCAGCCATCAAATAGTCTGCAATGTCCAAGGTGAACTGTGCAAACTAACCCGTGATTCAGACCAAAAAAAAAAGGGGGAGAAACATATGCTATAGTTTAGTAAACTTTTCTTGTGATATTGTTGTCAGGATCAAGTGGTTGTGGAAATAGGCGTATGGCCTTTTGTCAAAAGCGGTTACTTTGAAGTTTCAATCTGAAAATGCATGTTGCGACTGTGTCTGTGTGCTTCCGATAAGATTTGCGTACCCAGTTTATTCATCTTTCAACACACTATTAATTATCCGACAGCAACCCCGCGCTGCTTTTTTCCTACTTCAATTACAAGCCACAAAAGTTTTAAATGATTATATGCTTAATTACATACAAATCAACATTAATTAAGGTTGCTTTATGAGAAGTACATCCTTAAGATTTCAGTTTATATTATCTTATTACGAAAAGAAAATTTCATTACCATTTCATCTTAAATTTCAATTATGCAACTTCTAACATTTGAAACCAAGATTTAAAAGTTTTCCTTTCTATTGATAGCTTGGATCGTTGTAGTAAAAGGGATAATTATTCTTATTGTTTAACTCATACAAAAAAACATATATTTTATATAATGTATAAAGTATTAAGTATTTATGATAATAAAAATTGTAAAAATATTTATTAAATTATCTTTATTTATCTTAATAAAGATTGTCATTCAATTAATTATAGCAGATATTATAATATTTACAATACAATTCTAAACTCGATTATGATTCAAATAAAAAATATAAAAAAAGAAGTGATTTTGAAATTACTTTTTTCTGCATTTTTTTCTTAATTAAAATGAGAATATAATACAATAGTTGTTCCACATTCCACAGAAGTTCTGTAAATTTTGGTTTTGATGTAGGTATGAAGGGAGGACCTCCAATTGATGTAGGCTTGAAACATGCCATACTTCAACTTTATAGAATCACTTACGAACTGCAAAGTTATAATTATTCTTCTAATTATTCTTTAAGAAAATCCAATATTTTGATATTAGAACACACAAAAGGAAGAGTAAAAAAGTACATATTAGTATGATTAACTAAAAATTTTCAAATTCATAAAGTGTTAACATTTCGAGAGACTTTTCTATAGCACTGCATTAATTGCAACTCCTACCGGTTCCTTCCCCTTAATGGTCATAAACTATTAAATGAGGTAGCATTGTCACGGACAAGGTCTTGCTTACATCATCTTATATGTCTATAGTCTTGCCAAGCAAATTTTGGATACAAGTCGTGCTTTTAAACTAAGCAATCCCCTTTCTCAATATACCGGGTGAGCGTGCGCGCGCGTGTATATATACATATATATATATATATATATATATATATATAATAAAGATTATATTTATTTTTATTCCTTACAATATTTATTATAATTCATATAAAATAAAGATTATATTTATTTTTAATCCTTACAATATTTATTATAATTCATATTATCATTTTTTCTAGTGAACAAAGCAAATCATAAGTTTTCTTACCAAATTTCATACATCATATAGTCTCATCCATCAGAGGAATTTAGGACCATTTCTGCCTCCCATCCTTCAGTTTGAAATTTATCTTTCGTAGAGAAATCAACACTTCTCTCCGAAGAATTCGTTTAATTGATAATCAAAGATTGTTTTGACTAAGGAAGCTGCTCTAGCACTATTAGTCAAATCTATCTAAAGTACGTAATTTCCATTACCGAAGACTCGAACAAGAATGGTAGTGTTCAAACTCTAACCCAAGAAGTTAAACGTGTATTTACCAAATGTTTTAAAAATGAGCCGGTGATTGAAAAAAAAAGTCACTGATTCAAGAGTTAATTTAACCGTAATTTAACTGATGACTAATAAATATATAAAATTTTATTTTATATATTATATATATAATAATTTTTAAATATATTATTTAATTATTTATTTATCTAATTGTAAACTTAACTTAAATTTTCAAATTTTAAAATATACAAGTTTTTTTTAAGTTCACCAAACACAACTTAAAATAAGATAACAAAGCTCATTAATCATATTTCATGAAAAAGATTATAAAAAAGATCACTAATTATAATATTCATTTAAGTTGAAATCATTAAAATTAAGACATTTTAAATGGATTGGCCGGTTCTTTCTTTCACCTGTTTAGCAGTTTTTATCGATCTGACCACAAAATGAACAAGTCAATCACTTACTAAAAATACAGGCTAAATCAGATGATTTCATACTTCGAATCACCGATTTTTCATTTCGACCTACCGGTTTGATCCGATTTTTAAAACACCGATATTTACGATTGTTTCTTAAATCCTTCGGCCGAAATAAGAGAATTGTTTGTTCCGATACCAAAGAATGGCTTTGCCACATAAATTTTTAATTGGGAATATTAAATTTTGAAATAAAAGTCGTCTTTTCATTCATACGTGTCCAGTGTCCATCGGTCAGTATATATCAGAATCAAGAAATTAACTACTATTTCTTATGTTCCTTCGTTACTAGTATATACAGGCACAGATCAGGAAGGTTTTAGTTACGTTTGTGAGCACATGGTTTTTTCTCTTGTACGTATATTCTCCTCAATATAAAGCACTGCCTCTCCTAACTCTATTGTATCCTGACTCTTTCTTTTCTCCTTCTGCCTCATCAATGGTTTGCTTCTGCTTCTTGGTGGACCAAACCAGAAAGGTTAAGAGCTACAAGCCGGTCGCAGGATCTTGCACCCGCTGCGGCGGCGGTGCTAGTGTCGCGGATATGATGACTTCAACCAGATTTTGTTACGTCCCATTTTATTGGAAATCTTGGAGAGCTATTATCTGCACTTTCTGTGGAGCTACTCTTAAGTCTTACAGATGAATGTTTCTTAGGTCAAGCTAGCTACAGCTGTTTCAGTTGATGATCGGATAGCTCCTGATTCTGTACTTATGGCCAATCTTTTTGATAGTGGAATGAAAGATGGAAGGAAAATTTACAGTTTTTTTAATGGCAAAGGTATAATTTATCCTTTTCTAAAAAGTTTGAATTAGTCATTATACTACCTTAAATTTTTAAAAATTTTCAAAATTTTGACAATTTTTAATAAATGAGTAATATGGATTAATAATATTAAATTATAAATTTGCAGCAGAGGTATCATATAGATTTTTTTTTTAATTCAAAAGGTATATAAATAATTAGAAGGTATATACAGCTTGATATTGTTCATACTTCAATCTCTTCTCCAAATCAGAATTCTAACTTACAAAAGAACAACAAAAGCCCTACAAATACAGCCTTAAGTAACAGGCCAAATCATGACATCTACCGCACTTGCTACGACAGAACCAACTTCCAGCATACAAAGCCATACCAACCACAATAAGCATTACACCAATCCAACCCCCTACGACTCCTTACCTGAATCGGATTCCTATGTACAAAGTTTGGCATCCACGGACTTTACCGACGGAGTTCACCGTGTAGTTTGTGTCACCGTGTAGCTTGTGTACCCTTTTATAAAATATTGTTATACATAGTGATCAAAGGAAAGTTTTCTTCTTTAATTATGAATACTCTGGCGTTAATTTGTTTAAGAGCACATGGCTGGTGGATAAAGGAAGACGAATGATGTATGGAAAGCATGTAAATGAAATTACACCATAGCTAGCAAGCTATTTTTATGTTTCTTCCCTTCTGTGGTTAATGCCCCACGTTTGCACAACTGACTGATGGAATATGTAGTATTTATTTATTTATTTTTATTATTATTAAAGAATTTAAACTTATTATTTTTAATCACCTTATAATTATTCTTATGCATCAACAAATAATTTATCATATGTCAAAATAATTTAATTAATATAAGATATGATAACTACCAAAACAACTCCATAATGATCACGTATTTCAGTCTTTATTATTATCGTTATCATTAACTAGGAAGCCTATGGATTATACGTAATTTAAGAAAGTTTTGCCGTAACGAGTCATCTAATGAAGTTGATAGTTTTTTTTAATTTGTAAATTAAATTTAACCATTAAAGGCAATAATAACTGTTACAAGCATAAACAACCCATCATTATGAATGGACTAACAAACAATAGGAAAATATTATATTATGAATCAAAATTTAAATGCATAGGCTAATCATTCATACTAGAAGAGTGTATTGATACCATTACCTAATAATCTAGTCACATGTGGCCTAACTTTGCTTCTCAATTTGAAGATTGTTTTCGTTGTTTTTGAAGCGTTTTCAGGTATGTTGATCTTCTATAAACTCCTTTCTTTGAATTAATAAGCATTTATTCACTTAACCCATAAAGATTGCTAATCTTTAATGATTCATCCACAACTTTTTAGTATACATGACCAGATTATAGATTTTCAAACGGATCACATTCAAACTACCATACTTCTTCAAAGATCATACCTTAGACCATTTAACGGGAATAAAGTGTTATACTGTTTTGTTTCCAGACCATAGTTACATTTTAAGAATATTATCAATTGTCTTGATAACGTCCTTAAGAAGAGACATATGAGTTACCCAATGAAATCTCACTACATTAACTATGGAGAAAATGAGGTGAGCTCTCCCAATTAATGACTAAGCCTTTATAATCTAACTTGATCAGATCCCTGTCTGTATCTTATCAATGAGGATCTTGTGATCTCTATAAGTTGACCTAGAAGCATAAATAGATCCTAAGATATGTAACTAACAATCCATTTATGTTGAAACCTGTAACTTCAAGTATCAGCGCTTCTTAATCTATTGCTTTGTTAGAAGTATAACAAAAACTTCTGCCAACATTCACCCTAAGTTCAGACATTCTAGAAAACATTTTGATTACAGTCATTAAGGCTAAAACATATGTTTTATCAGCTCTAGATGCTAAAAAAAGGTCATTAATAAATACTAGACTTGTTATACCTAGCCTTTGACATTTGGACTGATATCTAAATTGCTTTGTTCTCTCTGCTACTCTTTTGAGTATTCTACAACATACCTCTATAACAAGAGAGAATAAGTAAGAAGAGGAAGTGTTGGCTCCTGAAATTTTTTTAACGATAAATAAGCATGATTAGATTATTTTGGGGTCTTGCTAGATTATTTTATCTTAGAGTTAATTAGCATGTTAATGCGAGTAAGATAATATGACATAAGTTAATGGAGTTAAAGTGTTAAGGTGGTAAGTTACATGAGGGGTAGTTTAGGAAGATCACTTAAGTGGGAAAGTTTAAGGCATTGAAGGAGGGGAAAAATGGGAAGAGGAAATTGTTGGCTTGCATTTTAGAAGGCAAAAACATTAGTCAGGAATGAAAGAAGAGTGAAAGCACAAAAAAATAAGAAAGAAGGGAGAGAAGTGTCGTGGGTTGAGAGGAAAAATGAGAGTTATGCTAGGTTTTGATTTTTCTTAACCGTCAAGAGGGATTTTGAGAGTGATCAAAAAGGGAAAAAGGAAGAGGAAGGTTAAAGCTTCCATTAGAGCCAAGAAAATCATTATTTGGTGAAGATTCAAGATAAGTTGATGTTTAATCTTTTAGATTTTTAGAAGAGTTTTGGTTCAAAGAACTTAGGAAATGCATGGGTTTAAGTATTCTAGGGTCAATTTTATGAATATGTTTCTTTAGGTTGTCCAATTTGAATTCCTTTTGATTTGGAGTTTTTGTCAATGTTGAAGAAAATCAAAAGAGGCAAGAGGAACAAGAGTAAAGGCTTTTTGAGCAAGGTTTTCAAGCAAGGAAATTAAGGTAGGTGACATTTTTATAATTGAGTAAATAAGCTATTAAATTTTCTTTAAATAATTGAAATAAAATGATTTCTAACTACCTTGAAAATATGCGTTTATTGTTCTTTAAAATGGTTTGAGAATGTGTCATATGTTTTTGTATATAAATTTTGTGAATGAATTTTGAGTGATATGGGAATGTTTTCAAATTGCTCCATAATTCTTGTATTTGTGGCTTTTGGATGATTTAAGAAATGGTTATATGATTGGTATGAGATTTTGGTTGATGAAGTGTGAAATGATGATGGAATTGCATATGAATAGTTCATGCTCATAAAAAATAAGTTTTTTTTCAAAATGTGTCATTTGGGCAATTGGTTTTCAATTCATGAATTACATATTATGTGAGTTTGGTATAATCCATTCAAGAATGTCACGTGTACGTTGACTAAGTTAAAGATTTCTCCCACCTGCCCGTTAGTAGCACGGAGCTCCTTCATGAACTCCCTCAAGTTTTACGATTACACAAGACCATTATGTGAAATTGTATAGTTCATCATGTTCATGGACTTACCCAAACAATTACAATGTGCTTATGTGTTTACATGTGTTGACAAGCTTGATGAATGCTTGATTTTTGTGAGTTGTGAATTAGCTTGATAAGTTGAAAATTTCGTGTTTTACGATTCAATGAGATTTTGCTATGATCATGAAAGTTTTAAATAGTTTTCGCTTATTATCATTTATAAAACTGTTATCTACGAGCTTTAAGCTCACCCCTCCTATTCCATCCCATCTTCAGATGAGGAGTACAAGATCGAGTGATTGAGCGTAAAGGCATTACTCCGGAATTGGCTTATTTTGTATTTTAAGTTAGTTTTTGTAAAACAA
>JANIJH010000225.1:80137274-80149812 GCA_024520975.1 Erythroxylum areolatum | reverse complement strand
GGGGTGTTATTGCTTTAGAAGAAGTGAATTTGGGAAGATTAGGAGTGAATATGATGTTAGAATGGATGTAGGAAGCATTTGAGGGGCTTTGGAGGGATCTGGGCCCGTTAAACGGACTTCTCAGGTCAAAAATGACCCCCAGTATCACCTATGTCTGTTTAACGGACTTTAACGGACCTTCTCGGGTGAAAAATGGCTTCCAAGTCAGTCTATGTCCGTTAGGCAGACATGTATATCTGTTAAATGGACATACGAGATAGCTACAGGAAATGTGCATTTTCGGCCCTCCAAATGGAAAAATCTCGCTTTGTGTTCTGCATAAAAATTGTAGATCTAGAAGTTTTCTTTCAAATGGTCTAATAATGGTCTCAATCAAAGTTTTATAGAGAGAGTAATACTAATTCTCCCAAGATAGGTACAATATGATTGAAGATATAAATATGTTTGAATTTTTGGGCAATAATTTCATCGTCCGACCTCCAAATGTAGTGATTCTTGAAGCAATAGCTTACTAACATATTTATCTATCTCTTCATAAAAATTAGGATCTTTTAGAGTTTATTTGAGAAATTTTTATGGAGAGAAAGTGAGGGGTCAATTGGGAGAGCATGATTGGGGTATGAACATACTTTGACTTTTTAAGCATAACTTCTTCTATAAAGTTCCATTTGAGATAGTTCTTAATTCAAATTAAACTAGAGATTTGGAGCTACAATTATTTTGAAGAAGTCAATTATGATTTTGGTGATTTACTGGTATGGGCACACCACTCTTGTGGGATATGACTAATACGGGTTCATGGAAATAACCCTTCAAGGTAATACGTACGCTTATATCTTATGATGACTTCGAACGTTGGGCTCCAGAAATGGGGTCCAATAGGAAGAATCTCTTTACCTTATACCCTTACTACTTTTGAAACTTTTTAATGGTTCCTCATTTATAAGCACATTAAAAGATAGAGTTGTGATGCATTGAGAAATCCACTTAATAAAGATTTTAGGAAAAGCCGTTATCCTCATTATGTTTATTAGAAATTTCTACCCCATATTGTCATAAGATTTCCTTAATTTAATCTTCAATGCATAATCTCTACCCCCTTTTCTTCTGTGGTAACATTTCATAAACTCCTGCATCAATATAATGTTATCACTCATTGATCTACTAGGGATGTTTGCTCCTTGTGTTTCATCCACATGCTTAATTAAAATCCTCTTTAGCCTATTAGCAATAATCTTATAGGTGATTTTATAAATAGAATTGGAGCAAGAAATTGGTCTATAATTACTAAAATAATTCATCTCTCCTCATTTTGGAATTAGGGTTATGAAATTTCTATTTATTTCTTTGAGCAATTTCTTACTATTAAAGAACTCTGAGATTGGTTTATGAACCATATTTCTAGTGAGAGGCCAAGTTTTATTGAAGAACATCATATTAAAACCATTTGGATCTAGGCTTTGTGTAAATTGAATGACTTTACTACTTCATCAATTGCCTCACTGGTGACAGGCTAGGATAATATATCAGCATCCTCAGAAGTCATAGTTTCCAATATGATCTCCTTGAGTATTTCAAATATAGAGTGAAGCATTTGTTGCTGTATTCATGATTGAAGTAAATAATTAGCTGCTTCCTTAAGTTAAGCCTATTGTTCAAATATACTTTAATTATATTTAATCACAATGACAATTTGTTAGAGATCTTCCTTTTTAAAGAAATGAATTAATAATATTATATCTATAGCAAAGTTATTACAAAGTTTGGAAATTAGAAGAAGAATCTATTGTCCACTAGCTTATGGATAGGATTTACAATTTTATTATAAACATTTGAAAAAGAACACATCAGGGGTCTAGATAACACTATCTTTACCCCTTCATATATACCATTGCGTCTTTATATTATCAGTTAGAATGTGACCATCATTATTAGCTAGGATTGCGGCTCTAATCCAATTTACAATTGTATAAGCTAGTTGATATTTAGTTACCTCCATGTACTTATAGATTTGACTATTTCTCTCATTCCATATCATGTATATGGTAGTAACAAAAACCACTTTATGTAACAAAGCAGGTGTTTTACCCATAGAGGAGTAGTTATTGGACTAATTCAAGGTAAACTCCCATTCTTAAGTTGGTTAGATATCTCCAGCATAAGTTGAAGTCTGCTCCATATGGATTTGGAATAAGTACATTCAAAAAAACAAGTGATTTCGATCCTCATCAACATTATAATATAAAATACATATTGTTTCATTCAGCCTAAACCACCTACACTTAGTCCTCAAACAGTTTTGATAGCTAACCATCCAATAAACACAACTTTGGGATTTAGAGATTTAGACTGTATGAGTTTATACCATTGTACCTCCATTCTATTAACTCATAAAATCTTATGACAAGTGTGATTCGTAAATAGGACTTAAAGATTTAGGCTCCAATAGATGTTATCCTTTAAACTCGTATCTCCTAATGGTGGAAGAGATTCTCTCAGCTTAGTGAAACCTCTGAAGTTCCCATACCATTCACCCTCTTGGATGAGGATAGACACTTTTGACTCAATTGGTATTCGGTTCCTCAACTACACAAAAGCAAGATTGCTTATTCAAGGACTGGCTTCAAGCCAATTATCAAACTAGAAATAAGTTTTTCTTCCTCCATTCATGCTATTTTTAATATGTGGGTAAAGAGACTGATAAGCTTCAACAAATGGTTAAATATCGTAGAGAAATGAGAAGAGCTTTCTAATTTCCAGAAGCAACTTTCCTTTAGGTAGAATTCATGAATCCATTTAGACCACATCACTTCTTTATCTGAAAATAGCTACCATATGCTCTTACAAAATAAGACTTTCTACATAGACATTGTGGAAATTATGCTCAGCCCCCATTTTTTATTTGAGAAAGTGATGTCGCTCCATTTAACTTTAGCAAGCTTGTTTTTTTTTTTCTGCTTTACCTGACCAAAGAAAAACCTTTAACAATTTGTCCACTTCTTTCATAAGCTTCTGAAGTACAAGTAGATGTGTTATACAATGTTGGTGGAGACTACTTAAAACAAAAATAATTAGTGCAATTTTGCCAGTATATGATAAGTGCCTATTCTGCCATGAATTCACTTTGGCCCTAATTTTTTCCAATAGAGGTGTACAATCAGACATCATCAACCTTCGACTTCTAATAGGCACCTCAAGGTATCTTAGAGAAGGACGATGGAGGCCTGGCCCAGTAGCTCCACTGAACTCCATAGGATTGTTAACGTTTGATGAGGTGTATATACCACTCTTCTCTAAATTAATATTCAATCTTGACCATCTATAAAAGAGAAAGAAGTTTTTATCCCTTATTTAAGCCATTGCACCCATGATCTTTACTTCACCATGGAATAATCAAACAATAAGGCTCTTAAAAGTTTATACATTACATGTGTTTCATTATATTAGAGTTCACTAGAATTAGGATTTATGTATAGCTCATCCTAGATAGATTTTAAAGCCTCTTTAACAATTGTTAGCAAATGATGACTATTTACAATGTTCTCCTTATACAATTACTTTAGAGAGGTTCTAATGAGTTTCTTTATGGTTGCATAAACAAAATGCTTAGTGCCCTGAACTTCAGTGGGGATAGCTTTCCAGATGATTTCATCAAAACCTGTTATAGAGGTAAAGAAAATTTTGAATCTGAAGGGTGTTCTAATACTTATAGTCTATGTTTTAGTAATGCATATTGAGTGATCTGAAAGGATGTTTGTAGTGAATGTTGATGATGAGCTAGGAAATTATTTAAGTCACTCCAAATTTTCCATACGTCTTTATAATTTTTTCTTAAAAAACTGCTTCCATATTGATTATTGTTTTACGTGAAATAGTTTCCACCAAAAGGAATGTCAGAAATTTGAATGTCTATAGTGCATTGTCTAAACTCATAGCAAAGTTGTTTAGAGGCATAGACACCTTCAACTTCCTCAGGACTTAGGATGGTATTGAAATCATCATTCAAGAGCCATGTTTTTTATTGAAGCATACAACCCTTCTTAGTTGATTCTAAAGTTGATTCCTCTTAAGCACATTGTTATGTGTATATATAAAGGATATTACACCAGTTTTCTTTGTAGTGTTACAAAAGAATCTACATCTATAATATGGTCTGACATATCTGAGGTTGTTACATTCATAGTTTGATAATTGAAGTATATCAGGATCCTCCCATTAGGGTGATGATGGTGATTTGTAATGTTTCTCTAGTTGGAAGACAACATCTACAAAAGATGGCACTTATCCACCTTTATTCTTAATTCCAACATGCAAAATATATATGGTTTATCCTCGAAGGTAAGATTCTTAAACAAAAGTTTCTTAGAAGGAGCATTAGCTCCTCTTATGTTCCAAGTAATGACTTTTATGCATTTGCATATAAAGCAAAAGATTTTTTCCCTCTTGTTAAATCTTCTTCTAGATAGTGGCTCGAATTCCTTCTCATTATCAATATTTGTAGCTACTTGGTCCTCCTTATCTATGATCTCATTCACTACTTCAACCTCTTTTAGGCATATAAGTGTTTTACACATGTTTTCATCTTCCACACATTCTTCAATCATTATATGCTATCCATCGTAACTAGAATTAGCCTTAATTCTATGATTAGTTTAACATGGACCTTAAAAGCCAATGTTGTTCATTTTTGAGGTTTTGTTATAGTTGTTCTACTTCTTCTCTTCAATTTCAATAACAAAAGAAAATGATGTGTTAGTGTTAGAATATTTTCTGTAGATTTACATATTATCTTTGTTGATTCAGTCCAAGTTGACCAGGTATTTAGTAGTTTCAGTTGTTACACTTGAGCAGAACATGTTTTTTCTGTTTCCTATATTTTAGAGAGAGTCATGCATGTTAGTACCTATTTCCGTGTAACTCTTATTATGAATTTACCTATATAAAGGCTTCCAATGTTTTGAATAATCTAAGAAAAAGAATATTTTTCTCCAGGTCATTCTTTTGTTTTAGTTATCAGTGGTATCAGAGCATTAAATAAAAAGAGAGAGCATTTCTTTTAAGTAAGATTTCTTTTTTAAAAAATGCAACAATGTATAAATGGCTACAAAAAAAATTGTGCAGCTAGCCATTCCACGTTTTGATGGCCATTATGACCATTGGAGCATGCTAATGGAGAACTTCTTGAGGTCTAAGGAGTACTAGAATGTTGTTGAATCTAGTGTAGCAACACATACGGATGGAGTGGTACTTACAGATACACAACAAAAGGATTTGGAGGCATTGAAGTTGAAAGATTCGAAGGCAAATTAATCGATCTGAAGGCAAAGAATTACTTGCTTCAAGCAATTAATCAATCTATCTTGGAAACTATTCTTAACAAAGAAACTTCCAAAAATATTTGGGATTCAATGAAGAAGAAGAATCATGGCACTTCTAAAGTGAAGCTCTCGTAGCTGCAAGCCCTAATAAGGGATTTTGAAAATTTACAAATGAGGGATTGTGAATTTATTGAGAATTATTTTGCAAGGACTATGACGATAGCCAACAAAATGCAATTCCATAGTGAGAAGATGACATATGTTGCTATTGTTGAGAAGATGTTGTGTTCTTTGGCACTAAAGTTTGATTATGTTGTCTGCTCAATTGAAGAATCTAATGACATAGATCCACTTTCCATTGATGAACTTCAGAGCTCTTTATTGGTCTATAAATAAAAGATGAACCGTAGTTTAACTATAGAGGAGCAAGCTTTAAAGGCTTCTACTATTTTTACCTCAAATTCTAGTGGAAGAGGTAGAGGTAAAGGTAGATGAAGGGGAGATCGAGGCAACAAAGATGGTAATAAGTCTACGAAAGCTGATGATGATCAATTTCAAAGCAAAAGCAAAGGTTGAGATCAACATTTTGACAAATCCAAAGTAGAGTGCTTTAGATGTCATAAATCTGGCCCTTATCGTTTTGAATGTTATACTAAACTGCCTAAAGACAAAGAAAAAGAAGAGAAATCAAATTTTATAGAAAAGGAGGAAGCAAAAACTTTATTAAAGGTAGTTCAAGTCAATCAAGAATATCATGAATTAGATGTATGGTATGTAGATGCAGGATGCAGCAACCATAAGTGTGGAAGTAAGTCTTCTTTTTCTTACTTAAACGAAGATTTTCATTATACAGTGAGTTTTGGGGATTGTTCTACTGTAAATGTCATGAGAAAAGGTGATACTAATATAAGAACTAAGAATGGTTTTGTATAAACAATTTCAAATGTTCTTTATATTCCTAATTTGAAAAGTGATTTGTTGAGTCCTAGTCAATTGTAAGAGAAGGGTTATGTGATAACTATTCAAAAGGGTTCTTGTGAAATATATGATCCTCCAAGAGGAGCTATTCCTATTATTCAAATAAGTTCAAACAGATTGTTTCCATTGAAAATTGAAAGTGCTCAATCTTGCTTGATGACTAAAGTGAAAAACTCCTCATAGCTTTGGCATTTTCGCTATGGCCACTTTAATTTTGGTGGATTAAAACTCTTTGACAGAAAAATATGGTGATAGTTCTTCCTCAAATCGCTTCTCCTTCCCAAGTTTGTGAAGATTGTGTTGCTGGCAAACAACGTCGTGCTCAATTTCCTTGAGGAAAGTCATGGAGCGCAAAAGGTATACTGGAGTTGGTTCATTAAGACATTTATGGGCCAATAATAGGGGTAATAGATATTTTATTATCTTCATTGACGATTAGACTCAAAAAGCATAGGTTTATTTTTTGTAGGAGAAATCAAAAGCTTTTAGTGCATTTAAAAGCTTCAAGGCACGTTTTGAAAATGAAACAGGAAAGACCATTAAAACTCTCCTCACTAATCATGGTGGAGAATACTAGTCTAAAGAGTTTGGAGGGTTTTGTAGCATTCGTAGGGAGCTTACAACTACTTCAGAATTTTGGGATGCATCAGTTATGCATATGTTCTAGATGAGAAAAGGAAGAAGCTAGATGATAAGGGTGAAAAGTGTGTCTTTCTTAGTGTAAGTGAAGCATCCAAACAATAAAAATTGTTCAATCCATTGACAAAGAAGATAATGATCAGAAGGGGTGTTGTTTTTTACGAGGAGAGCACTTAGAATTGGAATGGGTTGCAACCTACTCCAATGATGTATGACAGTGAATATGAAGAAGAAAGGCAACAGCTCATAGATCAACAAACTCAAGCAGTCTCAATACCTAAAAATCCACCAAGTAAAGCACCAACAACCACTGAAATGTTACCAATGTCAGTAGAATCTATTGATGCAACAATAGATACTTGTCCTAACCATGTTTGAAAGAGACATGCATGGATGCTAGACTATAAGGAAATTGGAATTGATCAAACTAAAGATCCAATCACCTATTTTGCTTTATTTGCATATTGTGACCTTACAACTTTTGAGATTGCTCTGAAAGAGTCAAAATGGTGAAAGGCGATGGATGATGACATTGATGTTATTGAGAGAAACAAAACTTAGAAATTAACTAATCTTCCAAAATGGCTCAAAACCATTGGTGTCAAGTGAATCTTCAAAACAAAACTTAAAGAAAATGGTGAAGTTGACAAGTATAAGGCACGATTGGTGGCTAAGGGATACAAGCAAGAGTATGGGATTAACTACAACGAAGTTTTTGCTCCAGTTGCAAGGCATGATACAATCAAGTTGGTGATCTCATTAACAGCACAAAATTCATGGTCTATCTTTTAGTTGGATGTTAAATCAGCATTCTTGCATGAAAATTTGGAGGAACAAGTACTTTTTGATCAACCTCCTGGTTATATTGGAAATGAGCATAAAGTCTATAAATTAAAAAAGACCCTTTATAGACTAAAATAAGCTCCATGAACTTGGTATAGTCACATTGAGACTTATTTTATGAGAGAAAGTTTTAAGATATGTCTATATGAGCACATACTTTTTGTTAAAATTTGAGATGGAGGGAAAATTATCATCGTTTGTTTATATGTAGATGACCTTATATTTTACTAAAAACGATAGTGTCTTGTTTGAAAAGTTTAAGAAGTCTAATGATTGAGTTTGAAATGACAGATCTTGGTAATGATGCTTTATTTTCTTGGCTTTGAAATAGTGCAGTCTGCTAGTGGAATTTTTATTTCTCAAAAGAAGTTTATGTGAGAAATGTTGGACAAGTTTCAGATGAAGGATTGCAATCCTGTAAGCACTCCGACTGAGTTTGGCTTGAAGCTAAACAAAGAAGGAAGAAAGGTGGAGAGCACTCTTTATAAGCAAATTGTAGGCAATTTAATGTACTTAACAGCAACAAGACCAGATATAATGCATTCTATGAGTTTAATCAGTAGATATACGGAAAATCTTACAGAGATGCATTTGTTTGCTGCCAAGAGAATCCTCTGTTACTTACAAGGAACTAAATATTTTGGGCTATTTTACAAGAAAGGTAAAAAGTTAGATTTTTTTGGGTTTACTAATAGTGATTTTGCAAGAGATCAAGATGATAGAAAAGGCATTTCATGCTATATTTTTATGATAGGCAAAGGGGCTATTTCATGATCATCCAAGAAGCAACCAATTGTCACTTGTCAATTACAGAAGCTGAATTCGTTACTGTCACAGCTTGTGCTTGTCAAGCTATTTGGTTGAGGAAAATCCTTGAAGAGCTAAATTTCAAGCAAGCATGAGCTACTACAATTTATTGTGACAACAACTCAGCCATTAAGTTATCTAAAAATATTGTCCTATATGGAAGAAGCAAGCATATTGATGTGAAGTATTATATTTTAAGAGATCTCAAAAATGATGGAAAAATTGATCTGAAGTACTACAGAAGCGGAGAACAAATGGGTGACATATTTACTAAACCTCTCAAAATTTCTCCCTTCCAAAATTTGAGAAGGTTTATGGGAGTTTGCACTTTGGAAAACCGTGATTGAAGAAGCTGCAGAAGTAAACTGAAGACCAGAAGTTTTCAGTTTAAGGGAGGGAATATTAGAATATTTTATACATATTATCTTTGTTGACTTAGTCCAAGTTGACCAAATCTTTAGTAGTTTCAGTTGTTACACTTGAGCAAAACATATTGTTTCTATTTCCTATATTTTAGAAAGAGTCCTGCATGTTAGTACCTATTTTGTGTAAATCTTGTTATGAATTTGCCTATATAAAGGCTTTCAATGTTCTGAATAATTCAAGAAAAAGAATTTTCTTCTCCAGCTCTGTCTTTTATTTTAGTTATCAGTTAGAAACTTTGACATTTTAGAGAAAAGAAATTGTCAGAAGGCTGCTAACTTCCTCAAAGTCCACGTGAAAGAGAAATACTGGCCTCTAATTAATTTCTTGGGTATTCCTTGGAATATTATTCGGCTATACATTTGACATAAAACTTTCGAACTTTAGAAAATTGTGGAGGTTCAGTTATAAGGTGAACGAGATGTACACTGGATACATAGAACCGACAATCCAATAAATGAGAAGTACGTACACATGTTTGAAGGAGTAAGAATGCAAGTATATACATAGTTAATGAAGTACAACATCACCGAAGGGGGCGGCATGAACTGCTTGAACGCAAGAGTAAGAATGCAAGTACACACATAGTTAATGAAGTACAACGTCACCGAAGGGGGCGGTATGAACTGCTTGACCCATTCTTGGAGATCCAAACTTCCGAGAAACTGCATAGTCCTGCTTTTTGTAGCGAGTATTTTATGGGCACCAAATCTAGTTATAGTCGTCTTATAACTTTTCTTCCGTCGTATAATGTAGACTTCATTCCGTAAGAGGCTTTTGAATTCTATTTTGTTAATTATTCGACCGACATCCACATAGGTGCCATTCCTTCTTCCATACACACCCATCAATGCAATCTGTAAAATTTATTATTACCTTCCAATGCAACGAATGCCGCATGTACATACAACTGGTTATATGCCTATCCATTTAGCGACTTTTAGTAGCTACCAATGCCACATATGTACTTTTATCAATCTGTAAGTCATGATGTGGGTACATATAAAATGTATACAGAAAAGGCTGGAATGAGGATTTCAGATGGTTGTCCACTCCAAAATTATAAAACTTTTGAAAGATGCTTACCCCCTAATACAACCCAGAAGCTTATCTTTCTGCCTTATGACAATACTACGTGCATTATAATCTCCTACCACTAATGAAAGAGTACACAAGGAACATTCCCATTGTTAATAATAGTTAGCATTACATATTCTCACAACCAGTGGAAGAGTGCACAGATAAGTTTCCCGTTGTTAACAATAGTTCTTTGCGAAAACGGAATGTATAAAACTTGCTCTTCGTTTTGAAAAAAGAAATAAAGTTAAATTTCAGAAAAAGTCTTAGAATTAGGAAGCATATAAGTAAGAGTTATTTATTAAATCAGTATATATTAATTTGTGTTCTCTCTTCCCTATCTTCTTTAAATTAATTGACTTATTTAATTGATTTATGTTAAACAATTTCTTTATTCTTATATATATTAATTGTTGTTAAATTAAATTCATTGATTAGAAAATTTTGTTAAATATTTACAGTGTAATGTCTCACACCGAATAAATCCTTAACTCTTTCCCCTCTAACTAAGACTACATAATGTTCTTGTTTAAATAACCAATTCATCTCCCTCTTAGTTTTCATTAGGGACTAACATAAAATATGTAAACAAGTTTGTTGCTTTTAGGAAGATCATTTTGCTTACTATTTCTTATTTGATAGGGTCTAAAGTAAGTTGAAAATGTGATAAAATACTAAAATTTCAAATTAAATCTGACGAGGGAATAGATCTTGAATGTTAGAGACCTCGCAAATGAACTAAATTAAGTGTAATGTGGCTCTTAAGTTTGAGAATTACGTTGCATTTATCAATACCCCAGAGAAAATATATTGTTTTCTTAAATATTCATCCTATGATGCTGTTATTTCTTTCTTTCATTCTTATGAAGTAAGATTGACATGTAGTTACTATAAAAAAAATACTGGATTCATGGTATACAAATATGCTCTTTGTTATTTGCATTTGTTAAACATAAAAGTTTAATATAATTGACACATTTTTATTGATGTGAGTATTAAAATATAAACATATGAATTTTTTATGTCTAATTATGATTGCATTGTGCATCATTCAATGATTTCATTTAGAAAATAATAACAACTTATAATCTTACATATATAATACAGTGACCTCATTAACAAATATCATTGAATATTAGATTTTCATTCAGAAAATAATATAACAACTTATAATATTAGATTGTCATTCAGAAAATAATATAACAACTTAGATTTCTTTTACATTACTTTAATCAATAAACCTGAGGAAAATATATTATGTTCTCAAACATTCATCTTATAATATTATTATTTTTCTTTTTTGTTCTTATAAAGTGAGCTTGATGGGTAATTAGTATGGAAGATATTATACTCATAGTAATTTGTGTGCTTTACCTAGTGTTAATTATTCTTAATTATTTATTGTAGGAGTAATGTATTTTGATTTATGGGCATTGTATATAGTATGCATAACCATCAATGGATTTGGTAGTTAGTCCCCAAACATCGGTGTAAATAAGTTCTAAAGGTTTAGACTAACGAGAGAATTGTATTTATGGCTTTTACTAACAAAACAAGAGATGCAATGAAAATTAGACATTAACAAAGAATTGGAAACTAAATCAACATTCTTAAAAACAACAATAAGAATTTTATTTGAGGGATGATCAAATTTGTGATGCCAATCAGACAAGAAAACTTTAGTAGTCACATTTAGTTGAGGACAATAAGACAAAGTTGCACAATAAACATCAACGATGTTCTCCCCCTGCATTAGAGATGCCCCGTGCAAAGACCCTTCGTAATAAAATGAGTTGAATAAAATTCTAACAGAAACATGGTTAGAGTTGCATAACTTTGCCACGGAAATGAAGTTATTACGTAGATGTGGAACCATAAACCGTTAGAAAGAGAAAGTCTGTGTTGGGGTGGCGTAGCCAGTATGTGAAATAGGAAGACTTTTACCATCTCCAAGAAAATCTCATCTGGACCCATTGTCAGAATAGGAATGCAAGGTTGATAGATTTGATGTTGAAGATGGGAAGCGGCACTATCAAATAGCCAAAGTTATTGCGTATTAGTAGAATTCAATCAACCAGTAGATCTGTATGTATATGATAGACGATCGGAGCATTTTTCTAAGAGACTTTAGTCTGGATGGCAGCATTAGCTATTGGACTAGAAATGGCAGGATCATGTTGCGAAGTAATCATAGTAATGTTATAAATATCGTGTCAGTATTGATATTGAATTGAGTTATAATACAGTATTGACAGGAATGTTATAAATATTGTATCAATATTAGTATCAAATTGAGTTTTGAAATAATACTTGGTTCTGCCGGATTCTGGCGGAACTGTGCGTTGCCGTTTGGATCCATGAGTTGGCTGCTTTTTGCTGTGATTCCGACGGTGAGATCCCTGCAAAACAAAGAAGGCACGTCGGGGGTTATGTCCCGATTAGCCCCTCCGACG
>JANIJH010000225.1:80120979-80135826 GCA_024520975.1 Erythroxylum areolatum | reverse complement strand
TTATGTTGCCAAACAGTCTACAGTATGAAGCTCTTTTTAAAAAGCTGTTTTTTTAATTGACTGCCAAACAGTCAACTAACTTTTTAAAAAAGTTATTCTCAGAAAAGCTCTACTGACAAAAGCTCTACTAATAAAAGCTCTACTGATAAAAGCTCTTCCAAACAGGCACTAACTTTGCCGGGAGCGAGAACTAGTTCCATTATAACCTTCACGAGACCTACGATTATTAGAGTGATAGCTTTAAGCATGATGTGAAGGCCCATGGTGTGACGAGTAAGATTGTTGGCCCTTGGGATCTTATTTTTTAGATATATTTAGTGTAGCAAGAATGGGGGAAGAAGATGTTAAGTCATTGTCTTTCAGCATTCTCTCGTGATCAGTTAACTTGTAAAAGAGTTTTGAATAACTAATTGGAGATTCAAGAACGTTGATAGCAGCAACAATAGTATTGAACTGGTCTCCTAATTGAGAAAGAATATGGGCAATGATATCTTCTTCACTAATCAGATTTTGCCTGAGGGTCAATTCATCTGCGATGGATCGTATTTCGTTAAGAAATTCAGCAACTGATTTGGTGCCTTTTGGATTCTTAGCGAGCTTGGTTTTGAGAGAGATGATTTTTTATTAAAAGGAGTTCGCGTAGCCGTGAATAAGTTGTTCCCAAACCTCTTTGGAAGATTCAGATGAAGAGATTATTGGTTGAAAAGCTTCTGTGCAGCTACCAAGAATTGCACTGAGAAGAATCTGATCTTGCCTAAACCAGACGGTGTAAGCGGGATTGATATTCCTTTTTTCGTTATCATGAAACTCAGATGGTGCAGGTAAGGGACCATCAATATAATCCAAGAGATCAAGGCCAATAAGGGTTAATTGGATCTGTTTTCTCCAAACAGGAAAGTTAAGAGATGTGAGTTTGATAGGAAAGTGAGCGGTTACAGTTAATTATGTTAGACATTTTTTGTTCTCAGGGACAATTTTGTCTATCTTTCATAAAGTTGGACAATATTAATTATAATTTTGGTTTTTAAATAAATTATCAGTTGCATCATTTGATTCAAATAAAGATAATAAAGTAGTCCAATAAATGATCTAGATTAATGGGTCAAAGTTTGGGTAAAAAAGTAGGTCCCAATTAATATAAACCGTGTCCATATCGACCTTGTGATGGGGAAGTTCGATATAAAAGCTATATAAAGGTTAAGGTCTCATGCAGTTACTCATATACATCATTCACGAGCAGAAGGAATTCCTGATCTGTTAGGAAAGCTCGTGTTTTGAGGAAACTGTAGAAAGACCTAACCCGTGAGTTGGTGAGCACTTTCCACTAAAGGTCCCAGGAGATTCGGAGACATTTGGAGCTCGAAATCGATATCGGAATCAGAGATGGAACCAAAATCCAAGTATTCCGCATTACCTTCATTTTTATCCTTTCATGTAAATCTGGGATAAGTAATAAAGCTCACACTACGTATTACATGTGGTATCAGAGCGGTTACGTGATCGGATTGCCGAAAACTAAGGTTTTTCTTTTTTTCATCTCATTTGGTTTTCCTTAGTTTTTTATTTGTTTTTCACTTTTTTTAACGTATATGATTACGTAAAAGTGGTATACATAAAATTAGCTACGAAAAACGGGTTGAAAACGGGCTAAACATAGCAAAAAATGGGCTCCCAGGACGCCAAAAATTCCCTCCGGCGTCGGAGGAGGCGGGAATAGTCGAGCGCGTGCAGTGCATGCGCCCAACTCTGCTGTAGGATGCGAGAGAGCCCGCGTACGGTCTCCAACAGGCAAAGGACGCGTATCATGCATGTAGCCCACGCGCGACTTGTGGCCCGCGTTCCCATCCACGTGGAACGGCGAGAGCGTACGTGACACGTACCTATCCGAGCCATCCACGTCATGCACACGTGGATCTAGCTGGCCCCGCACGTGTAGCGCACGCGCCCTTCGGGGACATAATGCTGACGTCAGTCGTATGGACACCAACTACAGTGAAAAAAAATCCAAAATTTTCAGATTTCTCATAAAGATACCCCAGGGTGTTTTGGGTTAGTTTCTGGGTCCGAAAAATTTATAAAGTAATCTTTTTTCTATTTTTTTGAATTTATTACCTTAGTAATAAATTAAAGTTTAACTCCAAAAAAAGGAATTAAGGTATTTTGGATCTGATTTCGATTGAATTTTCATGCTTCGGACATCATATGAGGGAGATACATGAGATTCTCGTGTCTCGGGTCTCATTTTTAGTGTTCAGGATTGCATGATAATCAATTGGAAAAGGAATTAAGACATTCTGAAGCCATTTTTGAGTGAATTTTTGCGCAATGAGGTTGTTGTGTCTCAAGAGGTTGGTTCAGTATCCGGTGACGCACGATAGTCACTGTACTGAGATTTTTCTTTTACGAAAGTCTCGAATGAAGTTTTCGGAGACTGTCTTCAGTATGAGTGTGTGACAATGAGACTGTACATTCGAATTTTTTTGCATTTATTGATATTACATTGTCACATACGGTATGTCCATAAAGAATGTGAGGAAGACATAAAGATGTATCCCTTGTGTTTGCGGACTTTTTGGGTGCTGATGAGAATGCAGTCACCAAAGTGGCCTTTCAAGTCAGTATTCTAAATTGTTCTGCTTGCATGTTGGGAGATATCTCTGATTTTATGTTTGGTTATTTTGCTCAAAGGTGTTGGTCTTACATAAAATTTCGAGATGTGCATAAAAGCATTAGATGGAGGAAAGCTATTGCTCAAGTGATCTATTCACCCAAAGGTGGTAGTGTCATGGAGTTGATGGTTTGTACTCCAATCGTTTTTATGTATGGAAGTCTAATTGTATATATTATGTATTCAGCCCAAAGGTGTTTCATAATATGTGTGATCGGATTTTCAGGAAAGATACTATTTAATGGCTTTAGTATCGTTGTTGTCCTACATTTGTGTTGATTTAAAGATTTTCATCTTGAAGTCACCTTTCAGTCAACAAAATCAGTGTCACCATTGAAACCCTTGCTGGTTTTAATATAAACAATTGGACAGAGGATGTTTTGAAAGTTGTGGAGATGGTTGTGGTTGATATGACCATATGGGCGGGTAGACCATCTCCACTTACATCCACGAACTCGAGAGTTCATAAAGTAGCCTATGAAACCTAGGATCGGTCTAACAGATTATATCTAACGACCATTAAGAAATCCATACCTAAGCATCTTCAAAGTGGACTTCCGGACACAAACATAGCGAAGGAGTTTTTTGATAATGTCTCCCAGAGGTACACAGTCTTTTCTGGTGTTGAGACAAGTGTCTTGATGAAAGTATTATTCTCCATGAAGTATACAGGGAAAAAAGGGGAGTAATGGAGTACATATCGAGAATAATTCATTTTCACAGTAAGTGAAGATATTGAAACTTCAATAGTTTGATATCCCATTGTGTTGTTGAGGTGGAGAAACTCAAGTTTTGCTACTCCTATAGCCCTCAAAATAGCTTAAAGGAAGACAAAGATAAAATCCATTAAGTTTAAAGATAGAAAGTTCAAATCTTCTCCACATGCTGATGTTGGTCAAACCAGTTCTGGTAAAGGTCCCTAGGACATAAAAAAACCAGTAGTATAAGGTTTAAAGGGAAGACTATGACCATCAGGTCATTCTTTGGCTTATCAATTATGAATCTAATTAGCGATAGTCGCATTAAGTAAAGGTAGCTATTTAGTGGAACATCTGATCAAGGTGCTTCCACAATACAGCAATTCATATCCAGGATAAAGCCAAATAAAGAGAAGGAGGAGCTGATGGTTCACAGCAATAAAGAGGTGGAAGTAATATCTATAAGGGGTGTATGTATTGAACTTTATAGTAAGGTTCATTAGGTTTTATACGACACATTTTATATGTGATCTTTTGATCAATTAAGGACACTGACGATTGATGTTTTGCATTTAATACTTTTGTTGCACAGTTGCAGTTTAATACAAAACATAAAAGTGTAACTTTCTTGTCATATGGTTTGTATAGAATGTGTCTTACCCCGAATTAGATATATACTTCTTCGTATCATGCTGAACAAGGTATGAAGGACCTGATGAATGAGAAGTCATATATAGTGTAGCATAAAAGTTTAAGTCACATTTTCAAAGCTAGGATTGAGAGATTGACCAAGGAAAGCATTTCTCAATTCTAGATTAAGATGATCTGGGAACATGTACTAATCGTTGCAGGGGTAAGTTGACTAATAAGGACACTAAGGTCAACTCATGCTTCTAACTTGTTAAGTCTGATACATAAAGATTTCGGTAGACCTCATACAATTGCATTGTGCAATTCTGAAAGTATTCTTACATTTCTTGATGATTATTCCCATCAAAGTCATGTGTTCTTGCTTAAAGACTGAAGGTTGAGAACCAGTTGGGAAAATTCATCGAGATATTCAGATTTGACCGTAGAGGAGAATATCATGGCAAACATAGTATTTCAGGACTTTAAAAGGTTCGTTTTCTAGATATATGGAATCAGTTGGAATAGTGACTTAGTTCATTATGCCAAGTAGTTCTGAGTAAAATGGTGTGTTGCTAAAAGGAATAATTGCACCCTAAAGGACTTAAATAAGTCAATGCAGAGTAGGACTAATCTGCCTATCTAAAAATTGAAAAACTCAGCCTTACGCACATTTATGTAAGGGGCTGCCCTACTGAGGTAGGATAATCCTTATAAAGAAAGATTGCATGCTCGTTCCCTTCATTACTATTTGGTAAAATATCTTAACCACTTTAGGGCTACAAATTTACTATAGAGAAGGAGGGACCAGAATAGTGGAATTACGAACAGCTAAGTTTTTGAAATACAATGTCTATGATGATGGTGGCCCTTTTGACCTTTTGAACGATAGCAGGGTGGATACTACAGTTGTCATGTATCTACTACTCATACAGTTAGATCTGGTGGATCTGGATCTGTGTGTCGTACCTGCACAGGAACAAGAACCCATACCTATACATAGAGGGGTTCCTGGGAGTACAAGATCTAATACAGTTAAGTAAATCCACTGGAGTGAGACGACCTGCTATCTCATCTGACAACATAATCTGTCAGGTATACTGGACTATGTTATTAGACATATTACAGATCCAGTCACTTTTACAGAAGCTGTTTCTGAACCCAATGCAGATGTGTGGTGAGATGCGATAAATGACGAGATGCAAGTCATGAAACATAGTAAGATCTGAGAGCTAGTTGGTTTACATCAGGAACTGCAAGCTCGTTAGTTGTAAATAAAGTTTTGGATGTAAAGGATTTTAGGATAAAGTTCAACAGGTTAAAGGCTCGCTCAATTTCCTAAAGATTCTTTTTTTTTTTTGGTCATAATTTCCTAAAGATTCACTCAGGGAAAAAGGTTGACTTAGTGTTACCTTTTCTCTTGTATCCTTGTAGGATACATTTTGAGTGATAAAATTAATTTAGCTTATGATGATATAGAGTTACATCAGATGGCTATCAAAATCACCTTCCTGAATAAAGACCTTTCTGAAGTGGTCTATATGGTACAATCTGTAGGATTCTAAAATCCAAACAGTATTGACATGTTTCGCAAGTTATGTAGATCAATATATAGTTAACAATAAATCTCCTGAAAGTAATACCTTACATTTGATGAGGTTATGGCCTCTTCCGGCTTCTTGGAAAATAAGGTCAAAGGATGCCTGTACTATGAAGCTAAAGGGAGCAAAGTTATTTTCCTATTACTGCATGAGAATGGTCAATTGCTCACATCAAGACACTTGACTATGTTGTATGAGTATAAGCAACTTTTAGTCAAGATAATAGAAAAGATGTTATTTCTAGTATTTGTAGTCCTTGTAAAATCGACACTCAATATTTACTGACACTATGCTATAGTTTGATAGTGCACTTGCTTGTGAAATCTATCGAGTAAAGAATAGTGTCATATCAAGTTTTTGGTGTCAGACTAGAACATTATGAACACCTAATTTTTATTAATCTAGTTATTTTTTTCATTTTTCTTTTTTCTTTTAATTTGTTAAATTTTGTGTTAACTCTTTGGTTTTGTCACTTCTACATGTCATTGGGATAGTTTATGACCCGAGTACATTCATCACACTTAGTTGGCTAAGATAAAAAAACTGAAAGGGTGGCAGGTAGAAATCTTCGAAGGACCTTATTTAGAGAGTTCAAGTTAGATAGACAAATAGGGAACATCACATTGAGACTAAATGATCAGAAACCATGACAAACAAATCAAGGATCATGTTTGACTATGCTAAACTAGACTTGAAGGGGATAGCATCCAGGATTGTAAGACCTACTATCACTATTAGTAATTAATTTCATTTAATAATTCAGCTCCTTGAACAATTAAACTAAATTACAAAATATTCCTAACAAAATTAAACATTTGAAAATTATTTTTAAATATTAGAAAACAATTTTTGTATGTTAAAAATTTAAACTAATTTAATCTCAATTAAACCAATTTAATTAAAATTAAGACTTAAAACATATAAAAATAAAGTAAAAATCGAATTAGAGCTACACGAGCCAGAGTTTTTCTACCAGGACCATGCACTGCACACGTTCAATCAATGACTTCCGTAAGAAGCGGCATCTCCCAGGAGACGCTTGTTCCCTTTGTAGGAAGCGTGTAAGTCATTTTCCAGAAACCTTAGTTTTTGGTTTTCTATGACGACACCTTCTGTTTCTTTTGTGCTTGCCTGCCTTGATCGCGTTATGGTGTGTTCTTCTCTATTTAGACGTTTTGGCTTCTTCTCATGGCAAATCTAGCCTTTGCGATTCACCATCGAGTCCTTTAGGTAAGAACTGCCCTTCACCAGTGGTGATAATTGCCATTAATTTGCTCCTTTATCAGCAGCAGTGTCTACTGCTGGTGTAGGAGACGTTCTCTTGCCTTTCCTTTGATTCAAAATTAAACATTCAAACACAATGGCACATACATCCATTTGAACGTGTTCAAATACATAAACATATGGGAGACATTCTAGGTTTTTAGAAACAAAGCAACAAGATTTAAAAAAAAAACATCGCAATTTTCCAGAACCTTCAAACAAAATATAAGCATGCATTTTTCATCTGTATTATATTCCAGAACAATGAAACCACAGGACATATTATCGTGGGCTTTTAAAAACGAGCATAAAGCATGTCGAACGTGGTTTTCAGAAAACTGAAACCAAAAGATAGTTTCAATTTTCAAAAAATCAAAACAGCTTCTAATCAATATTAGGGAAATTCATTTATCACGCAAATTTTGAACTAATAAATTTTAAGCCTTAATTTTATCAAATCAATAACAATTGAGCAATTTTAATCAAATTATAGAACGTAAGATAACTTTGATACTATCATTGAAAAATTTGACTCTAAATTCGATCCTGCATGCAGTGAAATAATTACAAAAAAAATTGTTTGATTTTTTGAAAACCAAGTTCACTAAAATTCTATAAAATGATCCACATATAAATTATAATAAAACGTGAATTATAATTTATTTTCCTTTTTCTTAAACTTGATCTTTTCCTTATCATATATTTGAAATTGACTCATCTCAATCACTGTAGTTGCATAATGTTCAACTTTTAACAATATCCATAAAACGTGTTGAGAGAACTCTACAACTGTTACGGAGAGAAGTTAGGCAAAAAGTGCTAGTTATCTTAAAACTTAAGCCTATATATAATAAGTTTTGAATATTATAATTTAATTAAATACCAGTGATGCCTAAATAAGAATCGACATCTCGTATTGATTCTTATTTATTAAATATCACATATTTAATCATAAATTTCCTTAAACTTTACATTCAAGTTTAACTTCATTAAAATATATTCTCTTTCTTCAACCCGATCTTTATGAGTGACTTATTAGATTCCCAAATATATTGGTAATAAATATAAATTATAATCTTAAATATATTTAAGATTGAATAAATTAAACTCCTTTAATTTATCTTTAAGTCTCTAATTAAACAATTTATATCCATATATTAAGATTAGCATCTAACAGTGTATCATAACTATCCAAATATTTAGGAACGTCAAAATAGTTTCGACTAATTTTTCTATGCAAGATTTGTTTTCATTTAATCATTCATTTTGTTAACAATGTTATGATTAGACAAAGAGCATGTAAATAATGTCTACTCTATTTGAGTCTAATCATGTTAGTTCTTCATCATTAGTAATTGATTCAATTTGATATTGGTGTAATAGTATAAACAATTTCTTTTTGCATTTCAGAACAAGAAATGACATGTTATATTAAAGTTATTCCTTTATATAAATTGCTTTGAATGATAAAGCAATTATTTGTCTTTGTGAAATCTGACCTTAATTCTTTTTTACCTGCTAACTTGAGATGTATTTTCCTAAAAGTCCCAAGTAGATAAAAGGGTTTTGTCATCCTAAAATTAGGATTGGTCTCTTGTCCCAGATGCTCACTTATAGCAAACTTTATCTCAACAGATTAACGTAATTTATTATATTATTTTGTGCACAGGTGGCATTACTAACTACAAAAGGAAGAATAAAATATTACTGCAACAATTTTGAGGTTATATGTAACACAAACCATAGTTGCTGCAAATGCAAGAAAGAATATTTCTGATTAGCACATAAGACCAGTAATTATTTGGAACCTTGAGCGAGAGAAGCTCAAATATCGGGATTGCGTGATGAAAGCAAAATGGCGGGGCGGTGCTGGTGAATTGATGGGCTCAGCTCCAACATTGACAGGAGTTGGGTGTTGGTTCCAACTTGGTATTGGGCCGGTGGCTAAATGATATGCTAAGGCTGTGCCTGTGGTCCAACTGATGTCGTGGTCAACTGTCACATGGGAACTTATGTAGAGAGATCGGCCCTTGGGTGCTAAACCTTGAAATTGGAATGAGGCCTTTTGTAAAATATAGTTTGATGCGTTGTTCTTTATTTCTCAATATTTGGTTTTAATTTCCGCACTTTGGTTTGGGTAGTCAATAGTTGCGAGTGGGCATTAGACAGCAAGATTTCTGCTTTCTTCAATGAAAGATCAAGCACATAAAAGAGTTGAAAGTTGATATAACAATGGGAAAATAAATGGAAGCCCCAAGCTGGGGACAGATGGAAAGATTTTTATTTTAGTAGAAATCTTCTCTCCAGCCAACAAGTCGTGTACAGTTATGTGTCTCATTGTTGTCAAATTTGCATTGGCAGATATCCTTAAACACGAATCTGTAAATTCCAGCTGCCAAGACTCTACTTGTAACGAAGCAATATGATATGACTCCTCTTGGAGCAGTTGGGAGTTTGACTTGTCAGGATATCGTGTTCACGTTCTTCTAGATAAGTATGTGGTCCGATCCAACTATCACGCACATGCGTCTCATTTTCAACCAGGAATAATTAGGCTTATTTGTCCTAGTTTTTACTTTTTATTTTTTAAAATACAAATAAAATATTATTTAATTATTAATGTTAATATAGTTTTATTTTATTATTAAAAATAATTATATGTTAGATAAAATTTTAAAAATAAATTATAATTAATTAATTAATTTTACTTTAATCTCTTATATAAAATTTATTAGTAAATAATATTATTTTATTTTATTAATATTAAATGCTAAAAATTAAAATTAATTTAATTTTTAATATATTCTAATTACTAAATCAAAATTTACTTGAAATTTATATATTTTGAAGAAATTTTAAAATTAATTTAATTTATTAATAATTATTAATTTAATTAAAAATAAAATACAATATTTTCAATTTATTCATAATTAATTTTAATTAGTTAAATATAAGATAATAAATTAGATTATTTATAATTCTTATTTATAATTATTATATTAAATAATTTTTTAGTTGATAGTAAATCAAATTATGAAAAATACAAAAATAGAAAACAAAAACACTTTTTGTGGTTTACATAAAATTTAAAAATTGAAAGAAACTAAAACTAAAAAAATCAAAAACTCAATCAGACAAAATTTTGTTTACTAAATTTGAAAACAAAAACTAAAAACGAAAATGTAAACTAATAGACCTAAGTTTTCATCGCCATGTCTTCCTTTATAATTTCTTTTTTATTCTTATTTGATAAGCACACTAATTATTTGCCGCTTCATTCTTAATTAATCATTGGACTTGTTCAAAATTAAGATTCAGACATATTAAGAAGAGATACTTTAACACTTTAGTGAGAAGATGTGACAAGATCATATTTAGAGATTATAAGAGAAAAAAAGAAAGGTTTAAGAAGTGAGGCAATCAAGAATAATATGACTCTACTATAGCTTACCGAATACATGATCTTCAATAAAAAACTTTAACATTGTAGCACCCCCTTATCCTATGGTAGATACCGGGATGCTTAAAGGACATTCCAGTACATAACCTAAAATAAAGGCGCGCTACGTTCAATCATTACATTCACTTAATATGGCATCATCATTGCTTATAAGATCTTCTTAGTAATCTCAAGGAGATTAATTTCAACTATTCATAATATCTCCGTAAGATCAATTTCTATCATAACTTATATGATAAGAATATCGTTTCTGATAAGGCTCAGTAAAGCATTAAGCAATTCATGTACTCTAATATCTTGGTATATATCATCAAGATCATTCCATCTTCTCCATAAATTTCTTTAAGACAATTCACCAATTAATAACTTATGTTTAGGATACCTTAATCTCATTTGATTCAGGACAACAATTATCTTTTTGTGTCTGTCCAACCCCACGATCTTGCCCTTCTTCTCTTTTTTACAAAATTCATCACCCATAGTAACATCATTAATAATTTCAATCTATCCTTGATTGATCACTATTAACACTGTCATGTATTATTCTAATTCATCTTAGACTTTGAACTATGGGAACTATGACTAACAATATTCAATAAGTCATAGATTGCTTCATATATTATCTCACACATATAATACATATGTGCCCAACATTCTCACTTATCATGATAATACCATTATCAAATATGTACTCACGATAACAAATTAACTTAACTTTGGGGGCTTTTGCTTATCCCTTTCTCATTCTTATATAAAATCCTATCTTATATGCATTTCTAACTTTCTCCTTACTACACATCATTCATCTATTGTAGTCAATTATGTCTATTTCATATATATATCCTCAATCAATTCAAAATTATTGATGCATAATCATTATGAAATTCTAGTCTCAATTCTCCTAATATCTTCTTATACTATACTCCATGTCACGTCGATGTTGATCCACATAACTCTTCTGTTTATCTTGGGCCGCTTTAATTTAGCTTCAGATCAACTTCACCTTATCTACTATATCTTGTATCAACTCTGGGTCTTCAACCATCCTTAAGCCCTCTTCATCTCAATATAATGGCAATCGACATTTTCTACCATATAGTACCTTATACGGTGCCATTCCGATACTACTGTGATAATGGTTATTATAGGCAAACTCTATCAATGACATATACTGATCCTATGTTCCTCGAAACTCCAATATACAAGCTCTGAGCATATCCTCAACAGTCTTGATTGTCCTCTCACTCTGTCCATCTGTCTGAGGATGATTTGCTTGATTAATTGCAGGGAGCTCAGGTATTCACTAAACTTGGTTTGAGATCAGGGTACTATTGATTGAAGATAGCAGAGGTTGATGTACCCAAGAGTGCATTCAGGAGCAGGTATGGGCACTTCGAGTTCTTAGTTATGCCGTTTGGGTTAACTAATGCCCCAGTAGCATTTATAGCCTTGATGAATAAGGTGTTTTAGCCCTACCTAGACCGATTTGTGATTGTATTCATTGATGATATTTTGGTGTATTTGAAAAGAAGAAAAGAATATGTTGAGCATCTGAGAGTCATTTTATAGATTATGAAAGAAAAGCAATTGTATGTCAAATTTAGTATGTGTGAATTTTGGCTGAATCAGGTAGTATTTTTGGGCCATATAGTGACTGAACAAGGCATACAAGTTGATTCAAAGAAGATTGAGGCAGTGATGAATTAGGAAGCTCTGAGAAATGTGTCTAGAATTCGAAGCTTCCTAGGAATTGTCAAATATTACCGGAGGATATGTGGTGTATAGTGATGCGTCGCATCAAGGATTGGGATGTGTATTGATGCAGTATGACAAGGTGATTGCCTATGCATCGAGACAATTAAGGTCTCACAAGATTAATTATCCGGTACATGATTTAGAGCTAGCTGCAGCTGTCTTTACTCTAAAGATTTGGAGACACTATTTGTATAGAGAGACCTTTCAGATTTATACAGATCATAAGAGTTTGAGGTATCTGCTGAGTCAGAAGGAGTTGAACTTGAGACAATGAATAAAAGTACTAAAAGATTTTAAATGGTATAAAGGAGTATTATCTCGGTAAAGCTAATATTGTAATATGATGCATTGAACAGAAAATTTAATGACAGTGTATCACAGATTTAGATATTAAGGTTACCAAACCTAGTGCAATGAAAAGCATAGAATGTTGAGTTAAATTTTGGGCAAATCAAAGTATTATTATCCTTATTGAAATTAAAAATTTGTTTGTATTAAAAGATTAGTAAAGCCCAAATTGAGGATCCAGAATTATAAATCTTATTAAAGAATTGAAAATGAATATGAATATTGAGTCTGAATATGAAAAATATTACTTTAGGATTGAAATGAGAAGTATGTGTCTTCGATAAAGATGATTAAGAAAAGAGATTTTTAGATAAAGTAAAAATGATGACCTAAGCTATACATCCTAGTAAGAATACGTTGAAACAACATTTAACAACTAAGGATGTAAAACCAAGTGACTATATATATGAGCTACCAACAATTTTAGCTGTTGGAGATATACTTAAAGCTTATATTTTGGAGTTCATAGGAACATAAGATCAATGTATAATTTTAATTGAAATTGAGCATGTCAATCAATATTCTAGTAATATCATTAGAATATTGTATGAGGCGTTATATGACAAAAAGAGTCATTCGCCCTTACATTAAATTGAATGAGGCCTAAAATAGTTAAAGACCATAATAGATGGGATATGTTGAGGATAAGTGAAATTGATATGTACTTGAAATTAAGTGATTCAAGAAAGATAAACGAGTTAGGTGAACTAACATCGAAGATATGAAATACAGTGAGATAGACATAAAAATTAAGTATATTAACACTAAAGAGATGTGAATTTATCAAGTGAAAAATGAATTGTTTATGAAAGTACCACCTTGCCTGGGTGTTAGATTAGGAAAAATGATACACTAAGCTCAAATTGTATTGGTCCACATGAAGTCATTGAGAGCGTAGGACCAGTAACTTATGAGTTGTATTATCAATAAAGATGTCTCGGATTTATAATGTGTGATATGCGAGTATGCTAAGAAATATTTATATGATCCGACAAACATATAATGTCGACACAGGAAGTGAAATTTGTAAAGAATTTGAGATGTATTAAGGAACTAGTTAAGATAGTGAGTGACAAAATAAGGGATCGAAAGACCTGTGAGTAAGCTAGACAATTCTACTCAATTATTTGTTGTGTTAGATTATGTTTTGAATTGCTTCATAAATGTGAATTGAATTGTGTTGATTCTCGGACAAAAGGTCTGACGATTGAGATATGTGAATAAGATATTGAAGTGCTACTTGCATGTGAATGTGACAAACTAAATGTTTCATGATATGATTGATTGAGAATGTGATATGCATTCCATACATGAATGCATGATCAGATAATAAGAGTTGTGACTGAAGTTGCCACTAAAAAAAAAGAACTTAACACTCAGAATGTGAAAAAGAGCCTAAAGCTCAAAAAGTGATTAAGAGCCAAAAGCTCACTATGTAAAATGAACCCGGTATCTCCAATAGATACGGGACAGTTATCAATGAGCCCAGTATTCACAATAGATATAGGACAATTATAGGCACTCAGTCACAACAAAGTAATAAATGAAAGTGAGTCTCACGTGCATTGCATATAAAGTTGATATGTATGTTTCAAATGAACAAAATGAACTGTGTGACTACCTTGAATGTGAATTGTGAAATAAGTGATCAAAATGATAAATGATGCTATTTGATTATGATTGAAATGATGTGAATCAAGTGATTGCATGATTTGTATATGTTTTGTGATTGAGGGAAATGGTGTGAATTAAGTGATTGCATGAATTGTATGTGTTTTGTGATTGAGTGAGCGATCGAGGATGGTCACTCACTGAATTCTCAAAACTCACTCAAAATTTGTAATATTTTTTTCAGGCTCAGAAGAATTACCCCGTTGAACAAACGGGAGTATAGCCATTGCATTCAAGTAAGAATTAGAGGTCGAGATCAGTTCACGTCTGCATTCGTACTTTCTTGTTCTTGTATCAATGTGTGTATTCCGAGATTTTTGTACAAAGTGTATTTGATCATGTCTATATGTAATAACATTATGATTAAAGTGGGCCCAATTCGATTATTGTTTTCTGCATATGCATACAATAAATTTGAAAAAAAATTGTACTGAGTTTTGAGTGTTTGACTATTCTAGCATGCCACCCTTGCGAGATTTGCACTTGGCTATCACTTGAGATGTCGAGTATGGGTCTCGCGGGAGTGGGGTGTTACAAACATACTAGATAATGGAAAAAAAATCTCACATTGAGAGCTCTTTTTCATTCTCATAATGTTTTTAAACATTTTCCTTTTAGTCTTATGTCGTGCATTTAGTCTAAACATTTAATATGTAATACTTCCCTCTTAGCCTAAACATTTCTTTACTTAGCTTAAATATTTTCTAGTAATGACTTGTTTGATTTATTTATTTACTTATCTTTTTCCTTGTTGGT
>JANIJH010000225.1:80103238-80120879 GCA_024520975.1 Erythroxylum areolatum | reverse complement strand
TTTATTTTATTGCTTATTTTTATTTTATTAATATTATTATATTTGTGTTTGTATTTTTAATTGTTATTTTATATTTTAATAAGTATATGCTTTTTTCTTTCCATGTGGGCCTATTAAAAATAATTTTTTTACCAATTAGAGGAAAATTATATAGTACTAGACTTCCTCAAATTCTACATATTAGCAAAACTTTCATTGGATTGTTGTTGTTATTATTATTATTTTGTTGAATCCGAAGCAGGCTGTTCATATAAGAATGACTTTTTAAAAAGGTTGCTTTCTATCTTTTGAAGATATTTTTCAATTTTTCTAGTTTAAAAATAGTTCTTTTTAATTTAACTCTGACCACTTTCAGTTAATTTATGATTACACTCCTTCTGTCTCAATTCAAAACCCTAATTTAATACATAGAATGGTACAGAAGAGATGGGGAAGGTAAGCGTGGAAATTGAACAAGTTGATGACTTCCAGTTCCATAAAAGGAGAGAAAAGGAAAAGGAAAAAGGGTAAAGAGTAAAGACAAAAGCAAAAGGGCAAGTTACAGCCAAGAAATAGGAAGGTTTTGATTATATATTCATTCGTTTTTGGCTGTAATGGAGTCCAGAGGAAGCGCCACAAAATAATGAAAGATACAGCACAGAAACTTCCAGGAAAAGAGAAGGAACAAGAGAAAGTCACAACGATAGTTGCTGGAGATAATGGCATTCAATACGAGTAAGGAGGAAGGAAGTTGTGTACTTGCAAGTTTAATTTATTCACATACCCGACGTGAATGGCGGTGTTTAGACTTTAGAGGAGGAAAAATAATCCCAAACATGATATATAGTATAGGGAACGTTAATAATTTTGGCTGTTTGCTTTGCCCTGTGTGAACATTGGAATGTCAATCCTTGAAATTAAATAGCCTTCTAAGCGGGTATCAATCAACGAACGGCGGAAAAGGCAATATCAGTTTCTGGAGTGATTGACGATAACCGTGCAAGTGCAGCTTATAATGATTAACAGATAATCTCGTAATAGAAAAAGAGTTTGTTTCTCTCCTACCTTTTGAACACAAGTTGTTTACTGTTTAAACAAATCGCGTGTTGGTTTGGGGTTGGGGGCCATGTGCTCACCTGATACAGGGGGAGAAAAAACAAAAACAAGTAACGGAACGGAACGGAAAACGGCTGTATCAACGTTTCGTAGCAGTCAACGTATGGATTAACCAAATCTTCGGTAATATATAGTCTTATATTCTTTATAAATTTTATGAAATAATTTCTTATATATATTGTTTGTTTGATCAATCTGTACCTGAACATAAAAGTGAAGTGTATATCATTTTTGTATTAAAGACAACTTTGTGCAGAGAATTCAGTGAGCAAGTAGAAATTACTCAATGTACAAATAAGATTGTTACCGTTGCGGCGTCGAGAAAAGGTTACAAAATATATTATATTTTATTTGTATTTTTATAAAAAGAATCTTTAAATTATAGTCACAAAAAGAACGATTTTACTATTTATTACAAAATTTAATTTGTAATAAGTAAAAATTAGTATTATGTATAATTATTGTTGGTCCAAATAAAAGCTACTTGTTTTTACTTTATTGGAAGGAAAATTTTGATTTTTTGAAATATATTTTCATATTATAACATAACAATTATATTTTGAAAGTCATCGAGATCTTTTATGAAATGAATAACCCATTTTAATTAGGTCAAATCCAACATATGATAGAAAGAAACAATATTTCAATCAATAATTCTTATTTATTATATAATTTTGCTTATACAAACTTAGTAAAATGAACCGTTTGTTTGATTGAGTTTTTTTCTCTGTTTTTGGTTTTAATTTCTTCCTCTTTTTAAAACTTATGGAAATACAAAAAGTATAGGGGTGCTTGTTTGGTGGTGTGAAAAAAGGAGTATAAGTATAGAATGAAAATTGATGTTTGATATGAACCTATCATTGAAGGCTTAAAAGTTTCATTCCTTAATTTTTTGAGTAATTCTCCATTTCTTTTATATTCTAAAGAAATGAGAGAGAAGAATAGGAATAAAGCTTTAATTTCAATAATCAAATTATGGTGAAATCAATTAAATAATTATTTACACTATAATTAATTAAAATATTATAATTAATTAATTAAAATATAATTATTCATTAAAATATAATTATTCAATAATTAAAATATTGTAATTAATTAACTAATTACAATATAATTAATTAAAATATTATTATTATTTAATTACATTACATTATATTTTATTTAATTATTATTATTGATTAAAATATAATTATTATTATTGTTAATTAATTAGTTGTAATATAATTAATTAAAATATAATTCATTCATTCATTAAAATATAATTCATTTTGTAATTAATTAATTACAATATTTTTTACAAATTAACCACTATCAATAGTAATGGTAATCATTTCTTCCTCTTAACCAACCATCATAATTATAATGATAATATTTATTATCATTACTCACTATATTTATTCTCATTCCTATTATCATTCTCTCATGCTAATCAACTTTCACAGTAGTATCAACTACATATATATTATTTAATTATTTGATATACTAATTATTAATAAGAATTATGAATGATTAAATTCAATATTATATATTTAATTAATTAAAATTATCCATTAATAAAAGTTATGAATAATTTAATTTTGTTTAAAAATGAATTTAATTTATAATTTAATTTAATTTAATTTAATAATTAATTATTAATAAATATAATTTAATTTAAAATATCTTCAAAATATAAATTTAAGATAAATTTGATTAAATAATTAAAATATGTTTTAAACAAAATTTAATTTTCAATAAAATTTAAATTGTAAATTATTTATTTAAAAAATCAAAATAATTTTATTGATAATTTATTAATAAATATTATATAAGAGATTAAAATAAATTTAATTAATAAAAAATAATTTATCTTTAAATTTTATCTAATATGTAACTCTCCTCTCCTTTTTTATTTTTATTTTTCCAATTTTTATGTTTTTATACTGTACACTATACACTGTTCAGTTTCAAATGAAATAACAAGTAAACCCATCAGTTATGAATAGCATTCACAGACTCTTTAAGAGTAACAAACAGAAAAAACTCACTTGTTGAAGAGACATTCATTCTGGTGGCGTATTTTCGCCATAAAATTCCAATCTTGGCAACGATACTGACTCAGAGAACCATACCCCCAAATCTTCTATGGACAATTCCCTTTCAAACAACACCTGGGAACCCACCGGTAGTTCTAATTGAAACAGGGATTTAATAAACATATTGCTTTTCCTGTATTGTGGGGTCCTTTTTATTTTTCTCTTTTCCCTTTTCCCCTTTCATTTTTCATTTTTTTTTTCTTTTCCTCCGTTGTCGATGACAGCCTGACCTGATGACCAGCCTGGAAAGGGTTGTTATAGTTCTGTAGCTGCCAACTACAAAAGTTCTCTCTGCTGGATGGGGTTTTATGGCAGTAGCATATCATTGTCAACTCGTTTTTCATCTCTGACTCAACATACAATTCTCTCTTGCCAAGTTTTATCTGTTTCTGCTTCATTTGTTCAGGTAAGGGTGCATATCTGACCAAAGCTTAAGATTGCACTAGCTTCCTCTGAAGTTTGGTTGAAACTTGTTCGGTTAGATCTGGTTATAAGAAGAGTGGACGCTGGGGAATTACCGAGTGAGAACTGGATTTATAGGATTCGATGTCTGGTGCTTGTTAGTTAGTACAGGTATTTGAAGCTTGTTAAGACTTTGGGGAGTGCTCACTCCTTGTGATTTTAGGCAGTCTTGTGTTGTTAGATTATGGTTGCCTGAGGGGAGCTTGCGGATCGTTGGAAGAAGAAGATGAAGCTAGTACAATGCTTACAACTAGCAATTGCTCTTCTTTTGTTGCATTTCATTTGTTATAACGCATCATCTGCTACATTCATTCCTGCTGATAACTACTTGATTGCCTGTGGTTCTTCACAAAATGTCACATATCGGGGTAAAACTTTTGTTCCTGATTCGGGACACTCTTCTTTTGCTTTAAAAACTGGAACTTCATTTGTTGCTAGCTCAAATTCTACTGCCCCAGCTCCGATCTATCAATCCGCTCGAGTCTTCTCGGGCATAGCTTCTTGTAAGTTTGACATTCAGCAACAGGGCAGGCATTGGATCCGCCTTTACTTTTATCCCATTCCTGGTCAGAACTTGACATCTGCATCCATCACTGTAATCACAGATGAATTTGTGCTCTTGCACAATTTCACTTTCAAGAACTATAAAGATTCATACTTGTTCAAAGAGTATTCGGTCAATGTGACGTCAGATTCCTTAACCCTCTCCTTCATTCCTTCCAACAATTCTGTCACATTTATTAATGCAATCGAAGTTGTTTCTGTTCCGGACGGTGCCCTTCCTGACCAAGCATTGGCTCTAAATCCATCTACTCCTATAAGTGGTCTTTCTCAACTTGCATTCGAAACTGTTTACCGATTAAACTTGGGAGGTCCATTGATAACAGCTGATAATGATACACTTGGAAGAACTTGGGAGAATGATTTCAAATACCTCCATGTGGACAGCTCTGCTGTAAATGTCTCAACCAACCCTGCATCTATAAAATATCCAGCTACAGTTACAGCTGAAATAGCACCGAATTGGGTTTACGCCACTGCTGATGCCATGGGAGATGCAAATGTACCAAACATGAACTTCAACATAACTTGGGTCTTCTCTGTGAATCCAAACTTCAGTTACTTTGTTCGGGTTCATTTCTGTGATATCATCAGCACCTCTTCGAACAGTCTTGTGTTCAGTCTCTACATCAATGATGATTCGGCAATTGAGGGTCTTGATCTGTCAACCTTCACAAATGGCTTAGCAGTTCCCTACTACAGAGACTTTGTTTCCAATTCCTCAGTGCAGTCAGGTACTTTGAATGTTAGCATCGGTCCAGACAAGCAATATGATATTACAAATGCAACTATGAATGGATTGGAGATTCTGAAGATAAGCAATGAAGCAAAAAGCTTGGATGCGCTTTTTTCTGTTGCTGAACTCCTTCCTGAATCATCCTCAAAGAAAGGCAAGACAGGGATTATAATTGGTTCAGTTGTCGGAGCTGTTGCTGCAATTGTTTTAATTGGATTATGTTACTGTTGCTTTATACAACGAAAGTCGAAGACTATTCAACAAGGGCATCCATGGCGTCCTTTGCCATTATACGGAAACTCTCAGACAATGACAAAGATGTCTACAACCTCTCAAAAGAGTGGCACTGCAAGCTGCATTTCATTGGCTTCCACCAACCTAGGTCGGTCTTTTACATTTCAAGAAATTCTAGATGCAACCAATAAGTTTGATGAGAACCTACTTCTTGGTGTGGGTGGATTTGGCAGGGTCTACATGGGAACTCTTGAAGACGGGACCAAGGTGGCTGTCAAAAGAGGTAACCCCAGATCTGAGCAGGGACTTGCTGAATTCCGAACTGAGATTGAAATGTTGTCCAAGCTCCGTCACCGTCATCTTGTCTCCCTTATTGGCTATTGTGATGAACGATCAGAAATGGTTCTTGTCTATGAGTACATGGCTAATGGACCGCTCAGGAGCCATCTCTATGGAACAGATCTACCACCATTAACATGGAAACAACGACTTGAAATATGTATTGGAGCTGCTAGAGGACTCCATTATCTACACACAGGTGCAGCTCAAAGCATTATTCACCGAGATGTAAAGACAACTAATATTCTCTTGGATGAGAACTTTGTAGCAAAAGTTGCTGACTTTGGCCTCTCAAAAACTGGCCCCGCCCTTGATCAGACCCATGTGAGTACTGCTGTTAAAGGTAGCTTTGGTTACCTTGATCCTGAATACTTCAGAAGGCAACAACTCACTGAAAAATCTGACGTCTATTCGTTTGGAGTGGTTCTAATGGAAGTTCTATGTACTAGACCAGCCCTGAATCCTGTTCTTCCCAGGGAACAAGTTAATATAGCGGAATGGGCAATGACCTGGCAAAAGAAGGGCATGCTGGACCAAATTATGGACTCCAATCTAATTGGAAAGGTGAGTCCAGCTTCTCTCAAGAAATTCGGTGAGACAGCTGAGAAGTGCCTTGCTGAACATGGGGTTGATAGACCATCAATGGGAGATGTCTTGTGGAACCTTGAGTATGCACTCCAGCTTGAGGAAACGTCGTCTGCGCTCAGTGAACCTGAGGATAACAGCACAAATCATATACCCGGAATCCCTTTGACGCCCCTTGAACCATTTGACAATAGTGTAAGCATAATCGATGTAGGGAACTCCGGCACAGATGATGATGCAGAAGATGCTGCTACAAGTGCTGTATTTTCCCAGCTAGTCAATCCGCGTGGAAGATAAGAAGGAACTCATACCCAACCTGTGATTATCTTGCACACAAAGTTCTCAAAAGAATACCAAGAAACACAGAAGTTTATTTCTTGCAGAGTGTTTCTGCTCTTTTGCTTCAATTTTCCTATGATGGTTTGGTTTCTGTTGCCTAAGTTATTACCTTTACATTAAGTTTTAGGTATAACCATGTACTCATATATTACACTCTTTTTCTTAACAGAAAGAGTAGAAATAAGGTATAGCTTATGATTTAGTTATCTGGTGGACCTGCATATTCCTCTACTGCTTAATGAGTGAAAGCAATTGAGCTGTGTTTCTACTTTCTAATCAACTATCGGAATAACATATTCTTCATGTTCTACGGACAGAAATAACTTTTCTGTTCACTGCACATTTGATGAAAACTTACTGCAGAATTTGCAGATATCATTAACAGGATGATGCTTTATCCTAGATGACCAAAGATGGTCAAAAGTTTTGTTCTAGTTTTGAATTGTATCGGGCATAGATAATTATTCATCTAAACTTGTTGATTTAACTTGACCGTGCATATTAGGTGCCTTGCATATTCCACATCTTCTTGCTTTTTAAACTTCTTGTATGTAGCAACTCTATTTGATCCTCTAAAAAACCTTCAAAGACAGCATATTGAAAACAACTGATTACTCAAATCCCAGTAAAAAGTTCTGCTCCGCTTCCTGATCTATGCTCTGATAGAAGCATTACTTAACCTTTATAGTTTCAACATGAGAAGCAAGCATAAAGAAAGATGCTTTTGCCCCCAATTCTTTTTCAGTTCTTGAACACAGTTAGGTAAGTATATCAAGCTAGAAACTCTGAAACATTTGAGCAATAACCAAATTAAAGACTTTAAGCAATGTCAAAAGGGAACGTCCAATTACTTCAAAAAGGAAACTGCCATGAGAGCAAATACTAGAAATTTCTGGAGCCGTTAGTAATTAGTTTTTATCATAAATTCATGCTTTAATATTTTTTTTTTGTGCGATTTGATCTCTGAGGAGTGATGATTCCTAGGACTACGGTCTAGCAGCAAGATGATAACTTGCCATGTGGCTTTAGGTTGCCTCGCAATAAAACTAGAGGCCCGGTTTGCGTGCTTTTAAAAAGCGGAGGCTATATTGCGGTGAGCGTGGATCGAACACGCGACCTTCAGATCTTCAGTCTGACGCTCTCCCAACTGAGCTATCCCCGCAACATGCTCTCAGTGGTCATCAGATTAAAAATCTCTTGAGAAGTACATGTTATAGAAGGATGCAAAATGCATCTGGTTAAAATATTATTCAGTAATTGGACAACTGCAGGACCACAATACGGTCTTACATTGGCTGTGGACAAAAGTGAAAAGTTCCCAAGAATTTACTAATGCTGGTATGATAGAGTTGGGCCCAGTACGAAATGATAGATGAAATGCTTCAACCACAACCAGGTGGACCCAGAACAAACGATGCCTCACTTGACTCGACATCAAAAGCTAATGGTGCCCTGTTTTATCTACCCTAGTCCCTGACCTCAACTTCTAACGGAAATACTTGGGAAAAGGTCGTTTCAGAATCCTGCCCAAACTCTCCAAACTTTGCCTTTCACGATCGCAATTATCTACATAGTTGTCGACACCAGACACCTTCCGAAATGTAGTATACAATAATCGCACTTTTTACCACTCTAGACCAAGCGGCCGGAGATAGGGAACAGATCACCTCGTATCCAATTCTATCAACATCCACCCATTTTATTCAGAATGGTTATAAAATAGGATAGGAAGAAGATAGGAACAGAGTAACAAAACAAGTGATCTGAACCTATAAAGATGGAGATAGAAAAAAAAGTGATTTTGTTGGAAGTGGGATGCTTTGGTGAGGCTTGATCAGGGTTTTGGATACTATTACAATACCGGTAGCGGCGGCGGGAGAGAAAATAGTGACGATGCCCGGCTTGTGGCAAACGCTGCTTTAGTTGTACGATGCATTTCTTAATTTTCTTTTTCCGGCTCTAACTTTAATTAAAGAATTATTAATAATTAAAAATATTTAGATCACTAGTTACTTATTCATATCTTTTTGTAAGATTTTAAATAATTATACAATAAAAATATAATGTTATATTAGTGAAAGTAAATTATAGATACAAATTGATCATAAACTCATAAATATTACTAAATGTATATAATCCTAAAATATTGTCAGAAATTTTAAATTTTGAATATAATTTTAATGAATCCCTCCTAAAAGATGTGACAAATGTCACGTCAATGTTATAGCATGTTCACATGGCATTTGCAGATCCACAGTGTCATGTGTACTATAGTATATGCCATTGTAGGCATTTGTAGGTCACAATGTCATGTGTATCACAATATGTTACTAACATGTCCTATGTACGTGTGTCATATTACCATTGTGTTGACTTGTGCAAATGTTGACATTAAGTTACTATTGCGCTGATATAACATGCGACGTCAGTATTTCCATTAATGAAAATAACTTGATTAAAAAAATTAATTAATGTAAGTACTCGATTAAGAAATCGAATATAGAAGAAGAACAAAAATATCGCATTCCTATTAATTTAATTATATTTTATTATTGAAAGAATTCTTAAAATAAGTCATTACAAATAATTTCTCAATCATTATTTCGCACATTTATAATAAATTAATAATTAAAATAAAAATTGTAAATTATTCATAAACTATTATTTATTTATTAAAATATATTTAAAAATATAAAAATAAATTATTAATCCTTTAAATATTTATTTATGTATGTTATAATATCTCAATTTTAAATTTTCTTACAATAGTTTCTGTTTCAAAATTTTAATATAATAAATAGATTAGAATCCTTTGATTAGTTAAATTATACATTTCATAAATTTTATTTAATTAATATTAAATACTTAAATAATATTTAATAAATTAATGATAAAATTATGTTTTAACAGAAAATGAAAAGTCAGAACAAAGTTTTATAGTTTCAACAATTAAAAATAAACAAAAACTCAATTAAAGAAGTTTATCTTACAGAACAAAAATTAAAACTGAAAGTTGTGGAACGGCTTGGTTGGGTTTTAGTTTAGATGCTGTTGGCTATTCGCATTTGGGCAAGCCTTTTATTTAAGATACGAACTGAGTTGTAATTTGTCAGATCTATGTCCCTTTGCCTGAAAATTCAAGCTTCACTATCTTCAGATATTTCATTAGTTAATATAAAGCGTTAAAGTCACTTGTTTGAAGATTCGAACAACTCTTCTTAGGGATCCATCTGTTGTCGTTCAGTACGTAAAGATTCCTAGGATCCAGAGAACTGTACATACCCGATACCCAACTCGTGAAACTCTGTCCTCCATGGTACCCAAAACACTTTCCAGCTTTAAGAAGCTCACTCTTGCTATTATATCGACATTACAGCCCTGTAGCATTATGCATGTTAGAAACATTCTTCCACTCAAACCTACAATGCAAGACATATTGCATTTGGCTGTCTTCTCACGTCAAACTCTAGCAACTCATGATAAGGTTGTCAAATGATCTCTCAACATCACGGATTTAGCAGGACGTGTACGGATTGGTCTTGTTATGTGCTCTAGTCAGGTGTAACTTGTGTCCAGACTTGAAAGTTAGCTGGGATACTAACTAGCAGAATTGTACTAGCATTTATCCTTAAAGATATACTTTAGCAATCTATCAAGAACAAAATGGCCCATTGATTATTAGAACACAGAAAAAGGTACTTGATAGATCAAGCATCAGCACAGCCAAAAGAGAAATGAATGTTCGTCACCCATTTTAGGAGATGAGTACAAAACTAATACTTCCCGAGAACTGAGTTGTCTCAATATAGTAACAACCTTGTCATGGACATGCCTCAAGAGATATTCAGCTAACGATTCACGTCTACTTTGCCGGTTCACCAACTTTCTGCAACAGAGAAGAAGGCATACAATCAAGTAAACACTTCAAATGACAATGCCTCAAGCTTTGCTAATGTAACCATGTTATTTTCAATAGCACAGGAAACAACATAGTTTGCTATAAATTTCACAATGCGTTCCAATTCAAATGGAATTTTTTTGTTGTTGAACCAAATAAATGGTAAAAATATTTTGTGCTCTGCGTGTTATTCTACTATGTTGCTTTCCAAATCCACGAGTTGAGAACAGAGGAATAAAAGCCTAATTACCTCTTCCTTCTTGCCTCTAGTAAAGAATTTGTAACCTCCAAAGATGACCAATCCCCATCCAGTTAAAGAGACAATCACAAACTGTAAAACGAAAAGAAAGAACAAAAAAAAAATAAGTATATAATCTGATTATGCTTTTAACGAAACAAAACCTATAATCAATCAATTATTTAATCTCTCGCGCTTCTATTTGACTGAGCATTTTACATGACAACTTAAGTTTCATCAAACATTTCTAATTGTCTTTTCTTGCCATGTACGTCCTTTTATCCACAACAGATCACAAGAATGAAAAGGCACAACTGTTCATGTAAAAGATAATAACTACATAATGCGATAGAAGCTCAGCTGCTAAATTTTAAAACTCAAAGTTTGAACATTCAAATCCAAAAAGCCCTTCTACTTTTTTGTTCACTATTCTTCAAAGACAAAACAATTCCATAGACAACATGACCCGTTTCTTGGACTAATTCAAGATCAAAGACTAGCTACTACCAGGCACTTGACATATCAGTAAATTAATAGTTCTTTTTAAACGCCAAATTTACAAAAAGGAGCAAATGAACAAGAACACTGGTTTAAACAATGATAACCAACATAAAAGACAATAATAACCATACAAGAGAAAATGGTCGGATTAATTTAGATAAAATATGGAAGAGAAAAACTCACATGTTCTTCTTTCCATTTAGCTGGGTTCATGGGGTCCTCCCAAAAATTCACCTTTGGAGGTCCATGATGATCTGCAATAACATAAATCTCAATATAAACACAAAGCAATAACTTTGGAAAAAAAGGTTGCAATCTTTCACATCTTGGTTACCGTATTTCCCGTAAACATATATGCTTGTGCATAGAAGTAGTAAAATGGGGATCTAAAACTGGTAAGAGAAAGTTACCACCGCCACCGGCTAGACCGCGCCGATGAATGAGAGAAGCCGCCTGGGGATGTGAAGCCAATTTGGGTGATGAAAACCGAGATAGATTAGCCGCTCTGCGAGCCGCCACCGTCCACGTCGCCATCGTTGTGGCCTGGAGAGTTGGGAGATCAGAGAAACTACGAGAAAGAAGAATATAGAAAAGAAGAAAATAGAACGTAAAAAGAGAAGCGGAAAGAGTAAAGTTTATTGAATGACCTAACTACCCTTACAAGTTGAAGTGAAAAGTGAAAAGTTGGAAGTAGAAAATAGAAAGTAAAAGAGACGCGGAAAGAGTAAAGTTTATTGAATGACCTAACTACCCTTACAAGTTGAAGTGAAAAGTGATAAATTGGTGAGATTTGTTCCATTTTTTTATTTTTATTTTTAAATTTAGTAAAAAAATTATTTATTTAAATTTTTAGTTTCTTGAATTTTTCCAGTTTTCAAAAATTATAAAAACCATTCAAGATAATCTTTCGTTTTTTATTTACTATCATTTAAATATGTATTATTTAATTATTAATAAAAAATTTAATTCAAAATTATATATTTAATAAATTAAAATTAATTATTAATGAAAATTATGAATAACTTAATTTTATTTATTTTTATAATTAATTTATATTTAATTAAATTTTATAATTATTAATAAATAAAATAAAATTAAAAATATTTAAATAAATTTTGATTTAATAATTAAAATATATTCAATTAAATATTACTTTTATAAATAAAATTTTAATTTATAAATTATTTAATTTATTAAAATAACATTATTTTATTAATAATTTGTTAATAAATATTTTATAGAAGATTAAATACATTTATTTAATTGAAAATAATTTATTTTTAAATTTTATATAATACATAATTATCTGATAAAAACGTTACTATATTAATATTAATAATTAAAAAATTATTTTAAAAACTGAAAAAACGGAAAAATAAAAAACCAAAAGTAGAAACGGGCAACTTCAAGCAACGTTTTTTGCACGCTTCATAAAAGGGTAAAAAGCACGAGGTTATTCTCGAGGTTATCATTTGATTTATTTTTTCTCAAATTTTAAAGTTTTTATATATTGTAATTCTTTTTTAATTTTATTAAAAATAAAACATTAAGTAATATTGAAATTAATTAAATATTGTTGATTAATTTTTTAAGTTCCATCTAAATTAGCAAAACTTATTTAAATTAATAATTATTAATTAAACAAATTTTAATTAATTTGACTTAAAATTAAATTGAATTATTATATCAATAACATTTAATTTATTTATCATATAATATTAATATTTAATTGATTTATAGAATAAAATGAAATTATGAAATTTTTTAGAAGTTATTTTCCCCTTGTGGACTCTAGCCTCTCTTCTAAACGACTTCAATGTAGCTAGGAATTTCCAAGACCATTAGTTGCCCAGTTAGCAGTGAGATTTGTCTTCTTCACTGCATGTGTTTGAACCATCAATGCCGGCTGATCATAGTCTTAGCACCATTATAACAAGAATTTGAGTTCTACAAACCCAAACTTTGAATACAAATATCCAAGTGGAGGAGTTTTGCGGATAGATATACATAGAAAAAGAACCTATAACACACAGCTTACAAGTTACTGAAAGTATACGGTTACATTCAGATTTAGAAGCTTGTCTCTCTGCTTAATCTGCTCGCGCATTCGGGCCACTAAAATGAGCCCCATTTCATAACCGAGATCGGATGAAGATTCTTTTCTTTTCGGTTTCCTCACCACCTGATTTCTTGATTCCTTCATCTGGCGTGTCCTTTGGAGGATCCACTCCGGGGATGCATTTTCCAGATGCACTGCTTTGTTGGGTTAAATTAGTGAAGTCCTCCTGTTGTTTTTCCATTTTTATTTGCAAACTCTCAACCAACTTAAGATCCTCAGACTTTTTGTGCTCATTTAAGAGGACAGAGGCTTTTGCATCTCTAAATCTCTCTTGCACGATCTTATAGACTTTCTTCACACCTGCAGTGACCATCACCGTAGAAGAATTGAGCACTACCGAGAAAGAAAGGATAATAAGTGGAAAAAGGAAAAACACAAAACAAAACCATAACCATGAAGTTATCAATGAAACAGAGAGCATTCATATCCCATGATCCAAGTGAAAAAGCAAGCTCCAAATAAAGGCACCATGCAGTTCTCATAAGTTGGAATGAAGGCACATCCGATTCAAACAAGGATCTATTCGAAGGGCAATGAAAGATTTCAGCAAAAAATCATAACGCATTCTGCTACCCAGAAAGATAAGGGAGGTTCTGCTCCACTTTATAGAACCTCAATCCAACAGTTGGATTACTGCAAACAATCACTTTAGAATCATAATATAAGCTCTATTTAGATCAAATTTAGAACAATGATTTCTCCTAAATGGGGTTGAAATAAACATCAAATCCCGATCAATACCTGAAAAAGGCCCCAGGACAAGTAATATCCTAGCATTAATGGAGACAGCACTAACAATCCGAATTATGAGCCTTCATTATACTTCCTCACACATAATACTTAAAATGCATCATAAGCACTGGTGGATATAAAAAATTATTTTAAAAAATTAACATGTTAAAATTTAAATTGCTACATGCGTAAAATTCCCATTGACATCAAATACAGTAATTGAACATCAACTATCCGAAAACGAGGATTTGGTAATTAACTTGAACGAGGGAAAGAACAGAGAATTTTGAGAGATGAGACAGGATTAAAAGCAAAAACATCGAAATTGGAATTAAGTTTTGGAACTCTTTAACGTTGTGGATCAACTTTTAGCTTATCAATGTATATACAAAATCAACCTCACAGCCCTTACAAGCTTATGAAAATAGGGTTACCGGAGAAGCCTTTAGGAGGGTAGTTGACGGCGGAATCGACGGCAAACTTGGTGAGGTTGGTCAGAACCCGGCCGATCGCATTCGGCCGGCGGTCAATGTTGGCCATATCGGTAACGTCGTGCGGTGTGTTGTATAGTCTCCACAAGATGGATCGGACTCCAGGGAATAGGGTACGTTATCTTGTTTCTAGAAAAATTGTAACCTAATATACTAAAAACTAGCATTAGCGTTTACTATATTTCTACTTTCTCCTTCATATAATAAACATTGTCAATTTGTGTAATTCTATCGAGACCAAATCTTTTCAAAATGTGTCCATAAATTATTTATAAAATCGGAAATTATAAGAAAGTAATGTTCTCAATTTGTAAATTTTGTTTGTATTATATTATGAGACCACAAATTTTCATATTTTCACATAAATTTTAATTTTTTATTTTCAATTGTGTCAAATTTGTTATACTTTTAATATAAAATTTACCATGAAAATAATGTTTTGAAATCTTATTTAAAATTTTGAATAGTTAATAATCATTCCCTTAAAACTCAAATGAAAAAGTATTACTGAAGAAAGAGTGAGAATATTTTTTAAAACAAAAGGAATAAGTTATTATTATCAATTTTCTTAATTTAAAAATACAATTTAAATTTGAAATGAATTCATACTAACTTCCCCACATTAGTGACAAAAGAAAAGCTAAGAGAGAGAGAGTTTTTCTGCATAATTATTGTTTATTAAATTATGAAAGTCAAATTGCAGTAAATACGTGACTTACCTGGTTGAGTATTCCGACATTACAATAGGAGTGGTTGCCCTTGCTTAGACTCTGCATTCTTTGAATTACTTGAAGACCTCAAAAACCAGGATTAAGTTGTTGGAACTAATAATTGAACTTGACCTCAAGAGCAACTCCTCGAAACAACTTTTTCTGCAATTACCAATGCCATTACACGAAACTAGGTTTATTTAACATTTCTTTTGCAGAGAATCTTCTTTTGTTTTGTGCAGCTGACAGAGGCTCTTTATCTATCTTGATAGAGTCCTTTTTCAAGCTCTCTGGACAATTCATCATTAATGCTAAAAGTTGCTTTTATACATATTATGATCTATGGATCAAATACGCTCCTTAGCTTTTATTCCTGGCCGTAAGTATTAGGAACATCCCTTTAAATATTTGGGAATTCTCACTTATGATAAGGGGCTTGCATATCATAAATAGGTTCCTCTCTTTGATGTCATTTACAAGAGGATTGGCATTGGACAAATGCCACTCTCCTATGTAGGTAGACTTCAATTACTCTTCCATCTTATCCAGTCTGAGCACGTATTAGTGCTCCCACCAGTCCTTGTCTCGCAAGTTGACCAAGAACATTGAGCAAAATTTGAAGAATTATGTATGGTTTGGCTCCTCTGACTTTTATGCTAGTGCAAAAGTCAAGTGGTCTGAAGTTTGCTCTCCCAAACATGAGGGAGGATTATGTATTAATTCCACATATGCTACTAATAAAGTTCTCTTAACAAAGAAGATTTAGAAATTCTTAATAAATCATGAATCCATCTAGGTAAAATAGATTTATACCTATATCGTCAGGGACCAAAGCCTGTGGAGCATCAAGTATAAGTCCTCCTTCTTTTGGTCCGCTAATCAGATCCTTCAACTGAGATACATATAGTTATTGCCTCCTTATTTGATTTTAAAAAGAAATTTATGAGATACACGTGATAAGGATGAAATCTCAAAAAATTTCATCTGAAGTTCTTTGGTTATTGTGTGAGCATGGCATAGTGATGATGGGTATGATTCTGTAATGATGTGGCACCTTGATGATGGACAGTGAATATATCTCCTATATTTAGTGGATTCTTTGAAATCTTCTAATATATATATAACAGTTAAATTGGAGTTTGCGTTTTGAAATTGGGATATTGACTTTGCTTGGTTAATGTGGAATTGGTATTATATACCACATAATTAGAATTTATGTTTGAATGAATCTCTAGAGTCCACGTTTGGAAAGGAGTCTATCAAAAGAAACCTAGAGTGTGTGGGAGTGTTATTGTGGTCGTGGCTGCAAGTATGTTCTTTTGTTTGTTTTTGCTATTGGAGTACAACGTACTGTTGATATACATTGGCTGCTACTCTGTTTTCCTTAATCCTCTGTTGAGCTGATTGTGTGGGATTCATGGAGCAGTTCTTTTTCCACTATGATTTTATCTCTAACAAGCAGTATGCGTATGATGTGGAGTTGCTAATTTTTCTGGGTTCTTGAAGTTGATTGCAAGTTGCGACACAGAGAAGGTTGTCTGGCTAATGGGTGCATGACTTATTGGTGCAATGATTTATTTATATCTATGAACAATTTCAGATCTAGAAATTGTCTTTTTCTTGTTTTATTTGTTCTTGCTTTTAAGTAAAAATAGTTAGGAAAATCCTCTGACGAGGTTAACACGAGTCGGTCATGTTATTGGGGCATAAAAATCTTTCACGGATAGTTAGGTTGTAGGTTAGTTACATAAATTGAGTGGTACGAGATTATATCAATCTTGTGTAATCTTTGCAAACTACAGTGAAAGAGACCAATCTAGGTAAGAGCTCCGCAGACGTAAGAAAAGTGTACCGAACATCGTTACCAAACGTCGATGTCTTTGTTATTTAGGTTTCGTGAGATTTTACTTTGCTTGTGTGAAAAATAATTTTAGAAAGTCTGCGAAATATTCGTAACTTAAGAATTACATGTATATCCAATGGTATCAAATATATTATTAGAAATGACAACAAAACTATATTTTCATTTAATAACTGGTGTAAGCTAGGTCCCCTTTACACCATGTAAAGTTTGGACCAGTTAAAACTCTATTTTCTTGAAGGCAAAAGTCAACTCTATCATATATCAAGGTGAATGTTTATCCAAATTCAGCAAAATTAGAAATTTTGAATCTTCTAGCCTCTAATTTCTACAACCCGATGATGTCTCGTTTTTTTGCGTGAAGCCGAAGATAGGGATCAAAAATATATAATTTCACACATTTTTCATCTTTGCCCATCATAGAAAATGTATATGATGATGTATAGACGTTTGTGTAATTAATGGGTTAAACCATTAAATGGACGTTTGTGTTAGAATACGATCCATATTCATCCCATAATCCCTTCAATTTGGTGTAGTAGGAGACCACCAATTGATCCCTTTGTTGAGTATTAACAATCTCCATCTTTAGCCTTTGTTTGGATCCTTATTTGCACAAGAGAAAGGAAAGGAAATATTGAGGAGAAAAGAGGGGAAAAGAATGG
>JANIJH010000225.1:80060244-80086295 GCA_024520975.1 Erythroxylum areolatum | reverse complement strand
GTCGATCAGATACTGGTAAGTCTTTTTAGTGACTTTTTCGTGAAGCAGGGGAACTCCAAGGTATCGACCGAGATCCAGGGTTTGTTTGAAACCCAGCACTCAACTAAGAGTACGCGTCGTAAAGGGGGAAATGTTACGGGAGTAGAAGACATGGGATTTATCCTGGCTAATGCGCTGTCTCGACACGGCACAAAAAGAATCCAAAGTGGCCCGAATAATGGAAACCTGCTCAAGAGAAGCTTCTGAGAAGAAGATGAGGTCGTCGGCAAAAAACAGGTGGGATATGGCAGGACCTGGGCGACTTAAAGTGATAGGTGACCAGCGTCCATGGGCCACGGAGTGCGTAATGAGATAGCCAAGGCGCTCCATGCATAGCACAAACAGATAAGGTGAAAGCGGGTCACCTTGACGGAGACCTCGAGTAGGGGTAAAAACATCACCTGAGGCTCCATTCCAGTTAACTTGCATAGTCACTGTGGAAACACACTTCATGATAAGATTAACGAGGGAATCCGGGATTCCAACAGCGATGAGCGTATCGAGGACAAAAGCCAAAGAAAGCTGATCGTAGGCTTTTTCTAGATCTACCTTAACTCCAGAAACCCGGTTTTACCGGTTTTTCTCCGCATGGAATGAATAACCTCCCAGGCGATGATGATGTTATCAACAATATGCCGGCCTGGGACAAAGCTGCATTGGGTTGGGGCTACAATTATATCAAGGTGGGTTTACAGTCTGTTGACAATCACTTTGGTGATAGCCTTGTACAGGACCGTGCACAGAGCGATAGGCCAGAATTGTGTAATCAACTACGGGGAGGGGGTCTTAGGAATGAGGACCAACATAGTACGATTCAGGGCTTGCTCCCAGATTTCGTGCCTAAAGGTTTTTTGCATGAATAAGACGAGATCGGACCCAATGTGTTCCCCCTGGGATTGGAAGAAAAGCGCAGTGAAACCGTCGAAGCCCGGCGCCTTATGAGGATTCGTATCAAAGAAAGCAGTCGTGACTTCGTCGAGAGAGATAGGTTCAAGCAGATCCATACGGGCCTGGAGAGGGAGAAGGGGAAAATCGGGAGGAAGAGGGGGTGGCGGGGCGGACTGGCTAGTGGTGTAGAGATTGGCAAAGAAGTTACGAGTAATGCGTTGAATGCCATCGGGATCTGAACTTTCACACCCATGTTCATCGCAGAGGGATCGACATTGCAGGGATTGTTGGCATCCCGTAGTGACCGCGTGATAGTACTTAGTGTTTCTGCTCCCCTGCGCAAGCCACTGACAACGCGATTTTTGGTGCCAGAACAGTTCCTCCTGAACGAGTACCTGTTCAAGTTCCTGCTGAAGGTACACCTCCAGGTTGCGCAAAGAGGTCAAATCCCCGGCATCCAGGTGGGTTTGAAGGCCCCGAAGGCGAGCCATGAGTCACCTTTTGCAGTGAAAAATGTTCCCAAAAGTGGTGGAGTTCCATTTCTGAAGCTGTGTAGCCAAATGGTTGAGCTTAGTAGGAATATTCGAAATATGGGGATGTCAATTGTCCTTAATAGTTTGGCCAAATTGGTCATGGGTCAACCAGGCATACTGAAAACGGAAAGCCCGAGGGGGAGGGGAAGGAGACGGAGGATGCGCGAAGGTGACAAGGAGAGGGCGATGATCGGATTTCAGGAAGGAAAGGAGATGAATAGTTGTGTGGGGAAATTCTGACAACCATGGACTGGAGCAGAAAGCACGATCAAGGCGGGCGCGAAGTTGACCACATCTCCAAGTGAATTTAGGACCAATAAAGCCAAGATCCTGCAGTTGACAACAGTGGATGCAGTCGCGAAAGGAATGGCTCACTCCTGAGCAGAGGTTGGAGCCACCCCATTGATCATCGTAGTCCAACTTGGCGTTAAAATCGCCTCCCAAAAGTCAAGGGAGAGATGTAGACCGGGCAATGTGCTGTAAGTGGTCCCATGAGAAATATTGAAGAGAGTAGGTCGGGCTGACATAGATAGCAGTGAACACAAACGGAGTATGAGTCCATTGGATCTTCACATGAATGAATTGTCGATGGGTTATCAGAATTTGAATAGAGGTGTCCTTATTCCATAAAAGCCAGATGCCGCTGGAGAAGCCTATGGCCTCCACTCGGAAGAACTGGTTGAAACCCAAGTTCTTGATAACTTGTTGGGCTCGAGCGCCACTGATACGGGTTTCCATCAAAATTAACAGTAACGGTTTGTGAGTGCGGATGTAGTTCTTAAGAATAGGCTGGAAGGATTTACCCCCAGCCCCTTGACAGTTCCAAAGGAGGATGGACATAAAAACAACAGAGAAAATGAGTGGGCTAAGAGGCAGGGGTGCCGACCCCATCACAAACTGGTCCCTCATCAGGTGAACTCGCAGGATCCGTTGTTATTTCATTCATTACTTAACCATTTAGTCATTCTCAAACATATTAACCAATCACCCACCAGCTTTGTTTTGAAACTCAGACTGGATCGACCGATTCGACCGATTTAACTGGTGGCTGATAGGCTATCTGGTTCGGGTGACCCCTAAAAATCAATCTTCAATTAGACCAGTGCGAACCGGTGAGAACCGGTCAATTGACCGGTTAAACCGATGGTCGAACCAGTTGGTCATTGGTTCAATGATTTTTTTTGCTTTTTTTTCTAAAATATATCACATTTTTATTTTTATTTATTTATATTATTTGGTATATTTTCTATTTTTAATATTACTAATATTATATATAATTAAATATAATTATTGCGTAATTATTATGTCACATCGATTCCACCGGTGGTTGAACCGGTCGAATCTATTAAACTGGTGACTAGTAAGGCCTCCGATTTGACGTCCAGTCCGAGTTTCAAAACCTTGCCCACTTATATTCAAGTTTGCACCTACACAAAGTAACCTCTTACGATGTTATCGGTTCAATCGGTGGAACCGATTGAACCAGTGACCAATAAAGCCTCCGATTTGATGTCCAGTCCGAGTTTCAAAACCTTGCCCACTAGTATTCAAGTTTGCACCTACACAAAGTACCCTCTTATGATGTTTTTAATGCGATATTACTTCCTCCCAGGCCATTATTTCGCTTCCTACTTTACCTTCGCATATTCTTTTTATTTACCTTCATCTTCCTTTGCTGATTATTAAACCCTCGGTTAGAAACACTTGTTCCACATAAATAAAATAATTATTATAGCATATTTAATTGTATAATTTATACGCTTAAAATTTGTTATTTGTGCTATAAATTCGTACTAAGTATACAAAATTGATTTGAATTAAATAATTGAATAACCTGACATAGTTACATATCAAGCCTTTTTATTTTCGTGAATTGTTTGGTGGAGTTGGCTTGTATCAAAGCTAGGTGATGTAACATAAAAACAACATATTGAATGTAGGATTGACGTTACCCATCCACAAAGACAATTGAATAATATAAACATCATCACTGATCTTGAATGGTATATATGTCCTTGCCTAAAATTCAATTTGTCCTTCAATAATTTTATCTTGCTTTAGAATACCATAATCTCATCTTCAACTTCAAATACTTGAGCTCTTCTATGCTGGTCAACATTAGTATTGTGTTTCTATTGGCCTTTGCAAGCTTCTCTTTCACCTCCACTTCAACTTTTTGTACCTCTTTGGCTAACTATTAAACATTGACATTAAAATTATTACCTTTAGGCAATTTAACAAAATTAAGAACATGATTAGGTACCTTAGTATAAACCACAAAAAATAGAGAAGGAACAATGGAATAATGGACAATGATGTTATAGGCAAATTCAACTTAGGTAAGAAGAAAATTTCAATTATAACTTGTTAAGGCATATGTATCTCACCAAATTACCTAATGTTTTATTCTCCACTTATGTTTATACATTAGTTTGCAAATTTAAGAGAAGAATCAAAATACCCTATAAAATTCTCCATAAATAGCTCAAGAACTTGGTATCACAATTAGATGTAATAGAATTTGAAATGCCATGGCATTTTGAAGAATAATTTTGTAATTAATGTAGCATCTGTCATCCTTTTACAAGGTAGAAAATGTGTCATCTTTAAAAATCCGTCAACCTAATAAAATTTATCCATGAAAGGTCGTAGAATTTAATTTATGAGGAGCATGAAGGTATTTGGTGCATTAGTCAACCTAAATGACATAATTAACCATTTATATAATTTATCTCTTGATTTGAATGCAATTTTTCATTCATTACTAAGTCTTATCCTTATTTGGTGATAATTGCTTCTATGGTCAATCTTAGAGAAAATAACTAATCCGCTTAATTGATCCAATATATCATCTAACCTTGGAATATGAAACTTATAACCAATAGTAATTTTATTGATTGCATTACTATTGATGCACATCCTTTAAACGTGATCTTTCTTTGGCATAAACGAAGTAGGAACGGCTTATGAATTCATACTCTCCTTTATATGACTCTTCTTAATTAATTCTTATACCTGTTTCTTTAATATCTCTTTTTTTTTTAATACTCACACAATAGTAAGGTGGGCTAAGTAAACTAACTTTGGGATTAGACCAATGTGGTGTTAGATATCAGGCTTACAAGGCAATTTATTGGGTATATCATCAGAAACTACATCTCCAAATTCCTCCAAAATATGTTGAATTTTAAAGAGAATTTCATAATCCATATTTCATATTTTCTCTCACCTCTTCCCCATTTACAAATAATAAATGAACATCCCTTGTTTCTTTTATCTTACTATAATTCTTTTTAGTAAATGCCTTTTGCTCTCATTGTTAGGTTTCACACCCTTTTCCTGCTTATAACTACTAAGGTATATTTCACTCTATTTTTCATAAATTGGTAAATATTTGTTTTACTCGAATACATTGCTTCAATTTCATATTCTCATGGTCTACCCAAAAGTTTTTTGCTTACATCTATATCAACAATATCAAATAATGCTTATCATAATATTTACCAACTGGGAATGATATTTTATAGTGTTTATTAACAAATATTTTGCCAACATCCTTATCCATCTAATATTATAAGGTTCAGGATATGGCTCGGTAGTCAACTTTAATTTTTTCACCATTGCCTTATTTATAATATTTTCTTGACTGCCTCCGTCAATTATTAGCTCACGTAAGCATAATTATATCATACACCCTGTACAAAAAAAGTTTATGCCTTTATAAATCATCTTGTTTTTCGTGGGATGTCATGAACCTTTTAATCACTCTTACAAAAGCATCATCGTCGTCGTCATCATCTTCCTCTTAATAATCTCCTTTGGGTGCACAAATTTCTTTTTCCTCATAATTTTCATATTGCTTCACTGTATTTATCACTTTCCTTTTTGGGAATTCATTAGATTTATAGCCTAGTTCATTGCATTTATAACACTTAGGAAGAGTGGGCTTGGCATAAGAATTGGTGGATTTAGAGTCTATTGGAGCTGCCTTAATTGAATTATAACCATTAATGTTACTTTCCTACCAATACCACATGTAGGAGTTGCATTCACCCCTCTTTTCCTTTCTTAATAGAAGCCTTTTCATTCTCATACAACTTAAACTCCTATAAATTCTCACTAAGCATATATTTTGCATCATAAATTGTTAGCACCTTTATGAACCCAATTTTATCCCTTATACTTGGCTTTAATCCTCTTTAAGTACCTTAAAGTTTGTTAAGGTTAGGTTTCAAATAATTGATTGTAGGCTACTAACTTTAAAAGCTTTGTGTTATATTCGTGAACACTCATATGTACTTAGTGACATTCTTGAAAATTATCAAAGATATATCATTCATAATTTGGCAGTAGAAATATTCCCTTCAATAATTATTTCATCCTTCTCAATAAAGAAACACGATTGCTTCCCTCTCTTCTCCTAGTCTGCTTCAACCGATCCCATTATACTAATGCTTCCCTTTTCAACATATAAGCCATCGACTTGACTCTTCTCTCCTAAAAAATCTCAACATGGTTAAAGAAGTGTTCTATCTCTACTAACCAATCAAACAGTGCAGGAGGTCTCATTCAAAATCATTATGGCGATTGGCTAGGTGGTTTTGCTCAGAATATAGGCCGCTGTTCCCCGGTTTTGGCTGAACTCTGGGACATCTATTCGGGTTTTCAGCTAGCCTGGACCATCGGTTTTTGCCGCGTGATACTTGAATTGGACTCTATCGTGGCTCAAGAGCTCCTCTCCGGCGCCTCATATCGCACCCTGTCTCTCAATCCTTTGGTCCTGGGCTTCAATGAACTTCTCATCCGAAACTGGGTAATTATTCCTTGTCACACCTATCGAGAGGGCAACTGATATGCTGATTGGCTCACCAACCATGTTTTTACTTTGGGACTCGGGCTCACCAATTTTGATAGGTCACCATTTGGGTGTGCTACTCTCCTTTTAGAAGATATAGCGGGGGTTAGTCTCCCTCGGATGATATTGTAATTTGTGCCTTTTCCGTTGTAAAAAAAAAAGGGATGAGTTATAAGCCTTTAGTCTATTTTTATATCATCCTATACCACATATTTGATAAACAACTTCTTTTACATCCTTAGAATTATTGTTATAATCTTATGGTGTAGGATTTTTAATTTGAAGGCATCTTGCAGGACCATATATCTTATCAACTTGATCTTTAATTTTCTTATTATTATCTCCTTACAACAATGTTTGCAATGGATCTTTTATCTTTCCAAATTGTCGTTCTATATTGCGATTTGACTTTCTCTGTTTTAATTACTCTTTAAATTTCAGGCAATCCATGAATTTCATTGTTTGTATTGTTGTTCATTGTTAAGAACAAACTTGGGGTTTTGAAAGCTCTGCTACCATCAAAAGCATTGCAAAAGCATCTTATTATATTTTACAAATACTAGACATTCCAAAATGTTAAGAATTAATTTATATTTTATTAAAAATTTTAGGATTAAATTTACACTTTTTGTCTATCAATTAGGAGCTACTTATTTAGCTAATAATGGGATATAAGAAAAAAAGTAAATAATAAGAAGACAATTTTATTAGTTTCCATAAATAGAAAAATATTTTCCATAGCATACGAATTCAAGTTTTCATAATTGAACAAACAAACCATACATTTTTTTTTGGAGAAAATAAAGGTTATCATCCGGTGTTAAATATAGACAAAGAATTAGTTGAGGTCGACAAATTTATTAAGCGGATTATCTCTCATCACAATTCTTTAATTCCACACGTCGGTTATGTATTGGGCTACATCTTCAACCCCACGAAACTGGTAAGATCGTTATACACTCAATCCCACCCCCATAGGAATGTCATTAGAGGAAAAAAAAGAAAATAGAAAAAGTGAAGGAGGGGGAAAATAAAGACGGGAAAAGGAGACGCATCTTCGTTTGGTGTCTTTGTGTTGTTGTGATCTCTCTTTTTCTCTCTTCCCCGTTTTTATTTTGTTTCTCTAACAATCCAGAGAGACAAAAGAGAGACTCAAGAGAGAGAAAGTTTGTGTAAGGACCACATTGACCTCGATTCTATATCCTTCTCCTTCCTTCGTCTCAATCCCTCTCTCGATTGATTAGCCGTATTTTCTCTGTTTTTACGGTCCGCCATGAACGAGAAGGCCAACGTCTCTAAAGAGCTCAATGCCAGGCACAGAAAGGTTCTTCTTTTTCTTCGTTCTGCGTTCTTCTGTATAATTTCCCCATTTTGCCCCTCATCTTTTCGATTCTACGATTCGGTTCAAATTTTTTCCGTTCTGATCTTGCGATGAAGCTTTGCTGGAACTCGGTACACCTAAGCCGCTTCTGTTTGTTTTGATGCGTGATTTGATCTGTTGCTTTTTTCAACGGAGAGTTTCTGTATTTTTTGGTAGATTTTCTGGCTTAATGATGCATATGGTTTTGTTATTCTGAGATTCGATCCCGTTGTCTTATTAATTGAAGACAGATCTGTAAAATTATTTGCTGAAACAAATTGACTTTTTATATTAATGATGGCTGAGGAGACGGGGGAACCCAGAAAATGACAATCTATCGATTCAAGATTGCGTATTTTAGAATTTCTTGTGGAGTGAACGCTTTCGGGAATACTTCAATACGGCGTAATCAAAGGTTTAGGTTACTTTAACTTTCTGGACGAGTTGTATTGATGGTCTGTTACGTTTGGTTTGGTTTGGTTTAGGTTGTGAATCCTAGAAATCAGCGTTTGTTTTTCATTTACTGATTTACGAAAACTTTATTCATCCTTAGTGTTAATATGGATCTTGGACAATGATCTTTTACTAATTAATTAAGAAAGTTTTTCATTAGGTTATGATGCGTCAAATACCTGGTTAGTCTATCCTCTCTTCTATGATTTATTACATAATTGGAAGTAATTTTCTTGGAATTTGTTTACTTAGGTCCTCATTAGAACTTATATAGCTGGAGCTAGTGCAACCTTGGATCTAATTGGCATTGTGAATGTGGCACTGTTGGTTTTTGATGATACATCACTTGGATCTACCGTATACTTTATGTCATAACTGTGTATTAAAAAATTACTGGATACATGGTGTTGATTTTCTCTTTAATGTAACGTTATATTTTCTTTTTGGTTTATCTGTTAACTTGGTACATATGTAGATCTTGGAAGGACTTCTCAAATTGCCTGAGAATAGGGAATGCGCTGACTGCAAAGCCAAGTATGTATATTGATTCACATCAGAGTCTTATTGCCATGAAAGTAATGGCTATTGACGTAGGAAAATATTATATTAGTAACATTTCTTCTTAGATCGGATGATAGCAGGATGCATGTCATTCTCTGAAGTTTTAGGTAGTCATTTTTATAAGTTGCTAATTTCCTTATCTTATTTTACTTGTGATGCAGAGGTCCAAGGTGGGCGAGTGTAAACTTGGGGATTTTTATATGCATGCAATGTTCAGGGATTCATAGAAGTCTTGGGGTACACATATCTAAGGTGAGTTCTTTTATAGAGTGCTGCATTCTGAATATGACATAATTACTTGAAGTAGAATGACTGGGCACGTGGGCTTCCTTAGAATCTTATTCTGTAACAAAGTTAATAAGGTTTCTTGTAAAACTTTTAGTCAGTGTTAGTGATACGTTAAGATTGTTTTTCTTGAAGCACATAAAGGGTAAGCAGGTTGGTAATGGATTTAAAAGTTGCTTCTTTCCACTATGACTCGGTTGTGTACTCTATCAGTTACTTGGAAAGTTAATTCTATGTATTGTTGACACTTCCAACTTTTATTCTTGTCTTATGATGATAAAACTCACATTATAATTTTACTTCTGGCACATTACAGTCTATGTAAGCTGCCATTGAACTTATCCAAGGTTCCCATCTCTTGATTGTAGTGATTCCGGAGTTGTACATTTGTTATTTGTAAATATGACAAATTGCTATAATTAGCTACTTAAGTTTAGTTGTGTAATCTCGTAATCGAGATTTTGTGTTTCTAGTGTTGGTAATGCTCCAGTCAGGACAGTTAAAATTTCTTGGATTTAAGGCTAGATGCTAGTGTTGCATTTTCTTTTTCGTGTAGAGGATATTGTTTCTGGTGGTGGTAGCAAATAGGTCATTTCTCTTCTCCCAGGAAATTTGCATCCATAAAAATTTGGTACCTATGGCTGGTGAACAAATTGGTCCATCTATTTCTTAATATATTCATGGTTTATACAGTAGGTTTTTAGCACTGACAATAAAATAAATTTGGCGTCTATTAAATTTTAGAGGGCATCATTGTGTCTTCATTTTTTTTTCCTGCAGGTTCGATCTGCAACTCTTGACACATGGCTTCCAGAGCAGGTTGCTTTTATTCATTGTAAGTTCGTTCATTTGGCCATGCTTGCAGTCAGAGTACGTCATGCTGACAATATTACCATTCTAGTAATAACCTGCTTCTTTGTAATTTATTCAGCAATGGGAAATGAGAAGGCCAATAGTTATTGGGAAGCAGAATTACCCCCGAATTATGATAGAGTTGGGATTGAGAATTTTATTCGTGCAAAGTATGTATCTAGAGATAGAACCTACACGGTCTGATTTGAATTTATTATGTATACCTACATTTTTTTCATATAATTTACACTTTGATTATTGCATTTCAATTAAAGGTATGAAGAAAAAAGATGGGTATCCAAAGATAGAAAACCAGTATCTCCTCCTAGAGGGCAAGAAGAAAGATCCCCTATTCATCGGCAGGTATCTAGTGAAAGAAGTGGCCATGCACTTGGTAGCAGTTCTGAGAATCTATTTGAGAAAAGGAAAGATTCTAATAGACCAAGTTCAAAAGAGAGCTTTCCTGCTTCAAGATTGAGCCTTCCTGTTCCACCTAGGGGACCAGAACAGGTTATATAATTTTATTCCCTTCTCCACTTTTTATTCCTTTCGGCAGTATCTTTGCATTTCGTATGTCCAGTGCTGGTAAGTTGGAACACTTTGACATCTTATTCATAGTTTCTGTTATGAACTATGGAGTTATAATTGGTAAAAAGGAGAAAATTTTGTGGACTGAAGAAATAACAAGCATCTAGATTGTCATATGTGTTTTATATATATGAAGAAAGTAAATTCATTTTTAGTTTAGCTCTTGTAAAATTTTATTATATTAGCAGAAATATCCTGGAGTTTATTGGATTTTCTCCACACTGTTCTACATCTCAACTTGAAATTTCTTACAAGGGGCGAGCTGAGGATAAAACATTATCATGTCTGGGGAGCTGTATTTCGTTCCTGCAATTGGTGAATCCTCTGTTTTCAAGAACCATTATGAAATAGCTGCCAAATGCTCTTAAACAAGATGTGTTCCATGTCATGAGAAATATAGGTTTTCATAAAAGCTCTCTGTTTACAGATAACTTTGAAGAATAACTAACTAAAGCCAACAAGCTAATATCTCATCTAGGCAGCTTTATTGATGTGGAGTATCTCAGCTTATTTTCTTTGTTGAAATCTTTTACTATGCCTTTTGTTTCTACATTCTTGTTGTAACTTGTTCTCTCCAGAATAGCTGAATGTTCAATGCATGTGCATCAGCAGGTTGCCTCTTTTACTAAGCCTCAACCAATTGAGAAAGCCGAACAACTTGTGGAGCCAACTGAAGCAACCAAAAAGACAGTAGATACTGCTCCAGTTATTTCTCCACCCAAAATTGATTTTGCCACTGACCTATTCAACATGTTGTCCATGGATGAACCAAGCGAAAATGATTCGGTGCCAGCTTCAAATGATGATAGTAGTTGGGCAGGATTTCAATGTATGTATGCCCTCGCTTGCTTGCACAATATTTACCTGCTCTGGGATCTGATGCTACTTTTCTTTTTCTAGCTATTTCTTCCTTCTGTAGATACTTTTATGTAGGCAAATATTTTTGACTAATATCTCTTACCACTGTATATAAGTTGTAAATTCCTTATTCTTATGTGCTGTTGATTTCACTCTTAATGGTATTGCAGCTGCAGGCGCTGAAGATCCTTCTACAACTAATAAAACTGGTTCCACTAAATCTGTTGAGCTTAATACGCAGTCCACTTCAGGAATTGAAGATTTATTTAAAGATACACCACCTTTAGCAACGTCTTTGGTCCCAAACAAATCACAGAAAGATGTGAAAAATGATATTATGAGTCTTTTTGACAAGGTATATAATTCGACATAATTTATATAATTGTTAAAAGCTATTATTGAACAACTTGGTTAGATTTAATGTTAATCAATGGATTCTTGAAATGGTAAACATATAATGAAATAGAGGATAAATTTGTTACTTCATGCTAAAAACCCATATTTTTTTTGTTCTGTTTTGATATTGATATTTTGTGAAAGTTTGCATCATCTGATCTTTTGTCTGGATTTTGTGTAGTCCAATATTGTCTCCCCATTTGCGATGCATCAACAGCAGCTCACGATGCTTGCACAGCAGCAGTACCTTCTTATGGCTGCTGCGGCCAAATCTGCTGGCAGGGACCCAACACTTTCTGGCAGCATTGAACAGCCTGCATCAAATGGTGGTAACTTACCCTCCCAAAATTGGCCAAGTAATGGGTATCAGCTCCCTGGGTTGATGATGCCTATTGCTGGACAGATTGATCTTCAGAAACTTATGCAGGTATACTGTATAATATGACAGTATATATTTTTAGATGCATAGAATTTCTTGCTTCAATAATTTTCTGATGTTACCAATACTTCTCCTGTTACTAGAGTGGAAACACAATATCAACACAAGCAGTGGGAAATTCTGCATCATACCCGACAGCCAGGTGTGATCTGTGATTCTTTTGTGTCTCTATTTCACATGTTATTGACAAATTCATAATTTTGAAATGATTTCAAACTTAATTTGAAGCCATAGTCAAAGTTTATTATTTTTTAAAAAGGGAAGTTACAGATTATATTTTTTTAGCTATTTTAATTCTTTAAAATTTCGATAATTCTCTTTTTCTTTTGGCTTCTTTTTTTATCTCCCTTTTGTGTACTTCTGCCTTGAAAATTTTTGAACTTATTTTTTCGTTTTGTCAATGATCAGACAGTATTTTCTTGTGCTGATATCATTGGAGTCATGTTTTTTGGTCTTCAACAATAGCATTACTTTTCTCCCTACTTGTTGGCTTGCCTTTAATATCTGTGCTTTTCTAAATCTTCCTGGTATACTCTAGCTTTTGGACCTTTGTGGATCTAGGATAGATGACCACATTCCTCCCGCTGATGATGAATCCAAATCAGTGACGTTAATAAATGTCTTCCAATTATGATAATCTGAAGAAATTACCTGTTCAAACTGATGAAAACTATTTTAATAACTACAATTAATCTATGCGATTTTCAAATTTTCTCCCAATTGAATTCAGTGCCAAGAGTTCTTGTTTAAGAGACTCGGTGCAGTTTTGTTATTATAGCGATACAGTATCTAAATTCCATCTTGTTTCCTCGACTTTTGGGGAGTTGGCTCTGTCAGTCTAATTTTGGGTCAAGCAAAATTTCCAATTTGTTTCAATTAATATGCCTAAGATATTTATTTGACTTTTTCCCTCTTCCTTGATTTTGGTCCTTTTTGTATTGACGAGAATTGGTTTTGGTCATTTGTGTAGAGATGAGAATTGGGTTCGTTCCTATGATTCCTTTGGAAATCCTCTCGATTGCAAACTTATATGCAGTAATAGAGTTATACAGGAGATAGATGTTGCCTCTTTACCATGTTCTAAAAACATGCCTTGTCCTTTTACCTTTGTTGCAAATTTTTATTTCATTCCAGCACAAATTACTGGACATATGTTTGTGTTCCACAGAATTTCATGTCCATAATCATTGAGTTCCTTGCTCGCAGCCTTTGTTCAGTGGGGCAGGTTCCCACTGTTAATGGCCTCACAACCATAGAGGCAAGTAAGCCTCAATCAACATCCAAATTGCAATCAGCATCCCCAGCTTCAGCCGGGACTTCATCACAGAACGGGAAGGATTATGATTTCTCATCTTTAACACAAAGCCTGTTTGCGAAGCATTAAGTTTGTTTATAGCGGTGATATTGGCTTCCTCGTACTGAACCAGCATAGTTGTGTTACAGGGAAAAAAGCACTGGAATCTTTTTTTTTTCTACCATCGATGATTGTAAACTAATTTGTAGAGCATTTGTTCTCATATTTGGTTAATGATCAATTGTATCAGTAGACCTGTTCAGGGAATAAATATGGGCTTAGTCGATTGTGCCATTTTATTACTCCTATGTTTCTGTATGGTTAACTGAAGTGTTGTCATGTTCACAAGGATCCCCAGATGGCACTTGTCAATCAGAGGATTTTATTATAAACAAGCTGGACTCATTCTATCTCGGAATGAATCAATTACACCCGTTCTGCCGAGTTTCCTCATTTTAACGTAAAATTACTCCTATTTAGTAATCGAACTTCTCGTCTATTGTAACTTTTTTGGGAGTAGGGCTTGGGAACTCTTCTTTTTGTATTGCCTGATGTTGGATAAATCTCCTGTGGACAATCATGTAGTTCAAGATACATGTTCTTGAATTATTGGTCAAGTATAATGTTCTTGAATTATTGGTCAAGTATATATGGACATGTACTGACCTAAACACTGGTGACACGGAGATATGGTAGATTTCTTTGTGCTGGTGCGAGGGGAAGTGCGATGAATTTGGATATCATGAGGTAGTCACTCATAAAGAACACTATGAAGACGAAAGAGCCGATACGTGTGACAGGAATGATGTGATCATTACCAACTCTAGAAGATAACTTACATTTAGGATCCAACTTATAGATACGATTGTGTTGGTCATTCGTATTTTATTCTGAAGCTTAATTTTTATCTTATTATATCTTTTAAATTGTTTTTGAAGTCGATCTGTCTCAATTATCATAGTCGCTTAAATGTATAGTCTCTAACAATATCCACAGAATGAGCTGAGAGAACTCTGTAATTCTTATAGAGAGAGTTAAACAAAAAGTACTAGTTTCATAGACCTTAAGCTTATTTATAATAGGTTCTAGACATTTGGTAATTTTATTTAAATTAAATTCTAATTTCAATTAAACTTTGATTAGAATTATTTGTAATTTTAATTAAATATCAATTATGTTTAAATAAAATCTAATATTTCATATAGATCCTTATTTATTAAATATTTCATATTTAATCATAAAGTTTTTCAAATTTTACATTCAAATCTAACTTGATTAAATTAACTTTGCTCCATTCAACCTATTCTACATGTGAGACCCATTAGGTTCTCAAATACGTTGATAATGATTATAAATTTTAATTCTAATTTATAATTAAAATTAGATAAATTAAAACTCCTTTTAATTTATCTTTAATTCTTTAATTAAACAATTTATAATCATAGATCAAGATTGATATCTAAGAACGCATTATAACAACCCAAATATTTAGGAATGTCAAAATAGTTTTGACTAACCTTTCCGTGCATAATTTTTCCGTATAATTCAATCCTTTCGTTATACAATATTTCGATTAGACATAAAGCATGAAATTAATGTTTACTCTATTTTGAGTATAATCATATTAGTTTCCTGTCATTAGCTATCGATTCAATTAATGACATTTGTAAACTATTTACAAAACGTTATTATACCTTGGCTAATGATTTCCTGAATAAATACTAATCAAGAACAATGTGACATTCTCCCTAATTACTTTAGGGTGATAAATCCTATTTTGATCACACAATTATCTATATGTAATTCATGCTACATCTAATGACTACCGTTTGATCGACCTATAATTAAACAGGTCATAAATAGTATCAAAATATAGCAATCCCTATACAAAATAACTTTGGTGATCTCAAGTCAAATGATCACTTATACAATCATTACAATGAGAAATATATAGACATACAAGTAATGTTCTAAATGGATTTCTCATATCGGGTTTATTCAGTGAACTTGTTCTCTAACAAACACCCATACGTGTGTTTAAGTATTTTTATACTTTAGTTTATGAGATCGACTACTTTCTTCATAAGGAAAAACAAAATGTTTGCTAGTCTTTTTATATTATATTAATGTTCAATCTTAATAGAACAATGACTAGGAATATTTAGGAATAATACATAAACGCAATATGAATCTCATAATTATAATCTCATTATAATTTCATTTGCAATGTAGAATTATCTCATGGACTTTATCATATACATCTAAACATGTATAAAATAAATAATGCCTTTAAATAAATTGTCACTAAACTACAACCAGAGCGATTGGCTTTAGGGTATAAATCAACAATCTCCCAGTTGCACTAAGCCAATCGTTTAAGTATCTCATACCATATCACTATATGACGATTATTCTACTGCTGGAACAGTGGCTTAATGAGAGAATTCTACAAGATTCTCTATAGTAGCACTTGCTTAAATTTTACAACTCCCATCTTAATTATCATCGTAATTAAGAAAATTTTCCTAATCACATTCTTGGATTTTTGATGAGACATTAGCTCATTATGCATGCCCAATGGCTCTAATGTTCTACAGTACATTATTGTCTTAAACAATGCAATGAACTATATCAAGTTCACGAAAGAACTTGTTGATTGGATTAATCATTTCTACTAAACGAAAAACGTATTATGGCTTAATTAATAACCAATTGCTACATTGGAACCTCTCCAATCCAAAATGGTATTGTTTAAGTAAATAAACCTTATTTACTATCCTTATCATCTTGAACTCAAATATCAACTCACACATAGAGTAATGGATATCTTTAATACTTCACAAGTGTATGATATCTTAAATACTAAACATCTTTAGTATATTATCTACGTACTTGGACTTAGAAAAAGTTAATAATGTCCAATATATCTTTATAGATCTAATTCTCAGAATTAAGTTGTTACCTTTTTTATATTTAATAAGAGTTATTTTTGGACAATTATATTTACAACAATTGAAAGTTAGCATTGTTGTTCTCTATGAGAAATATGTCTCAAAGTACTCCCACTATAGAGTATAACTATACTTCCACTAACCTTCTTGCAAATATAATAAATTCACAATCATTTTCAAAACAAACTCTTTGAATTCATTATGAAAGTGAATCTTTCAACGCCTCGTACTTTTCAACTATACATCAAATGTATCAATAAAGACAATAGTTGCAATTAGATGTATTATCATGAGATTTGAACCTTTCAAATTTTGTCTTACTCTCATTACTTATCTTGAGAACCATTCTCCTATAAGCATACATTGAAACAAATAATTTGTTCAATAGGTTTGTAAGATTATATCCAACCTTTTGGATATCTCATAACCCATGTTACCTATTTTAGTTATAAACTTAATGGCTTATATATACGCTTCAACTAAGCATCACATCATTTAATCATTAACTTTGAGTCTTTCAAAGACTTAGCGTTTCATATCTAATATGAAATCTTGCTAATTAATTCAATTGGAACTATAAAAAGTAAGTTATAGTACTAGGCATAGCTATAGAAGAAATAATATTGCATCATACAATATCTCGTATTATATTTTACTCTTTACATAAATCCACACTGTTATGAATTTAGTTGTAAAGGTATTTACCAAAAAATCTCATTCCTTATAGATAATAGAAAACATAAAATTCACCACAACGATTTCATCGAAGTGCTTCAGCATTCTCAATGCTTAATTTCTTCTTTAATTTAATCAATTTGAAAATTTTAAAATTTTAAATTGTTATTTCATTTAATACATATGACTATATCATATAAAGTCATTAGTAATATAATGAAATATAAGTATCATCCTTTTATGAATTGTTATTCCATCCAATACATTATATGTATAAGATTTAACAATTCAATATCATCATCATCCTTTCACTAAAGGTTGATTTAGTTATTCTTTAACTATACAAGATCCACACAATTCACAATCAAAAGGAGACATATATCCTAGTATGTAACTTTATGATTCCCGTTATGTTGATTTAACTAATATGGCATAAAAGGATAATCTTGGTTATACAACTTTTAATTCTAACCACTTATGTTAAGCATAAGTCTCTTTTAATCCAACACGTATAAACTCTTTGTATAAAATTGGATTAACTACTTTTACTTAACAATCTATTCCTAACAATGCATTGAACACTATAATAATGTTGAATCTAATTTCAGTGTCAAATACTAATAAGCATGAATTAGAAATACATATGATCTCTATCATATCACATATAAGTAAGAAAAATCATGCAATCATTTTCTTCTAATGATAACTATTATCATTCTATAACAAAGCGTTTAATTGTAGTCCACAATTATGCTTTTAGTAGGCTAAATTAAGTGGAACAATTTCAACAAAGTACTTTACCTTTTAACTCTACTTCATGCAGCCCTTTGCATTTTGCTATCACGGTGTTGACATACATCTTACATCTTGTCATCAAAGTTTATGAGACATTAGTCAACTTAAAATGTCAATATATTTTGTCATCTATATGATTTTGGCATATCTTTAAAACTTTGTCACCGAATCCTCAACAGGGATTATAGCATAATAACATAATGAACATACAAATTTCTATCTAACGTTTGAGAACACTTCTAAAACGTAAACTATGTCTAAGAACTTGGACTCACTAACTTAGTATCAACTATACTAAATAAGGTAAATTCCACTAAGAACAAAATATAAATGGAAGAGAAATAAGTAATCAATTATATGTCATAATTACCAAATAAGATTAGGGCTTTAATCATGTATTTGATTACTCCCACTATTTTATTTGAAATAATAGCCCTCACTACTATTTGGAAAGATTACTTTAATCTTTCTAATGGGCTAGGATCTCATTTAAGTATAGTTGATCTTGAGTTTGCTCAACAAACCAACTAAACCTAAATTAGGTAGAAAATAACTTTATCAATCACATCTCATGTGACTCCTAGATCTGTTAGGTGACAACTCTTGCTAAAGCATATCTTATATGTCATTCCTAACCTTGCCTCTAAATTCATGAGATCTTGAGTTTGCTCATCCAAATCACACAAATTTAGTTAAGTAGAACCCATTATTATAAGTCTAAACATATTCCAATTAAAGCAACCTTGAGTTTGCTTAACATGCCTACAATAGATAGAACTCTGAGTTATTCTAATAATAATGGAAGGCAATAATCACGTTCTCAACATGTACTTAACATTTTAACGAGGGATTTTAATTTTTTTCTGTCTCATCAAACACAAATTGCCTGTAAAATATTACACATATAAAACATACAATTTATCACACATCCTATATATATAGATATATATATATATATATTGCAACTTATGTACTCATAATCAAATTATATGCATAAAATATCAAGCTTCGTTTGATTCTAGTTATAGATCTTCATAATAAAAAATAACATTTCCAACTTCTTAGAAAAATTCAATTAGATTAAAACCGTTGATTCCTAAATAAATTAAACTCCTATTCCAAATAGAAATTTAATTTGAGTTGAAAATAATTTTCAAATCCAATTGGAAACTATTTCTAATTTAGTTTGACTTCTTTAACAAAATTTAATTGAAAACAATTTTCAATAAATTATTCTTTTTACTTATTATAATTTAGAAAAAATTCTTTTTCAAAATTATACAAGCAACACATTCTAATCCAATAAGAAAACTATTTCTAATATAATTAGAAATTAATTTTCCTTAATTATAAAACTATTTTCTAAAATTAAAAGAAAACTAATTTCAAAATTAAACAAAACACTTTTAAATTTAATTAAGAAAGTTCTTTATATTATTTATTTAGAGATTGATTTCTTAATAAATTAAAAAAATTTCTTTAATAAATTAGAAAACTATTTTCAAAAATATTAAAGAAAGCTTCTTTTTTTGATAAATAAATGAAAATATTTTTCAAATTTTAATTAAGATAATATCATTTCTAATAAATCATGAAACTTATTATTTATAAATAAAGAAACAATTTCTAAATAAATAAAATAATAATTCTCTAAACAAATAAAATTAAGAATTTAATTTATCTCAATCAGATTGAAATAAGTATATTTAATTAAGAAACAACTTTCTTAACTATTTAAGAAAACAATTTTCTTAATCTTAAGGAGTCTAATCAATTAATTTCAATTTAATTGAAGCTAATTAATTATAATTTTAGAAACTATATTTTTAATTAATTAATTTCAATATAATTGAATCTTATTAAATCTAATTTAAAAAACTAATTTTCTAAAATTAATTAGGAATCAATGCAATTATTAATCTTAATCATATTAAGAAAAATAATTATCATAATTTTAGAATTGAATTGATAATTAATATAATTTAATAATTCAACGCTTTGAAAAAGTAAACTAAATTCATGAGGATAATAAAATATCCCTTTGAAAACAATTTTCAAACAATTAGAAAAATATCATTTCTAAAAGTTATTATGGATTTAAACCTACTTAATTTTAATAAAACAAATTTAATTAAAAAGGCTTAAAAGGGGACTTTGGCGCGTGTTGCATGCATTCAGTTTGGTGTGTGCTGCAACGTCTCACCCCATAAGTTGTATTCTGAGCCTCATTTTGATTGTACGTTGCCACTATCGCCTGGGTTCTTCCTCTGCTGTTGTCGCCGGTCACAAGCTTCTCTAACTCTGCCTCCTACTTTTGCTTCTGCCATGCCTCCACTTGAGGCTCCTCACCACCGAAGCCTCCTCGACGTTGCCATCAACAATTGACATCTCACTTCGCCATCGGTGTCCATCGCCACCTCCTCCTACCGTCTACTTCACATATGGGTTTCATAAACCCTCCTCAGGCTTCACTAGTGGCGACGCCACTGGTATGAAGCCATGACCAGCAGCGAATCGCAACTAGTGAGCGATTCAATATTTCATTAGCGGTGGTATAATCCGCTGGTGATTTTCAATTAAACACAGGCAACAGGGCAGACGTAGAAACCACAACACAAGATCACCGCTAGAAAGTTTCAAGCAATATCAACAATTTAACGTTCTCCAGCCAACGGCCTCAAGACCCACAACAACATAAAAAGAAAAACACCTCTTGCTTATTCTATTACCTAGTAGCCGCAATAACAAAAGCAATCGTTCTTCAGCAGCCACTTAACAAACGCAGAGTTAATTTTTAGAACCCACGGTCAAAACACAAACAAAATCAAACCTTGATATTGAGTTTCCAAAAGATTGAAAAGAAACGTGAGTTTTCCATAAATAAACAATAATAAAGGCATGCTTTTTTGTTTTTCTTTAGGGTAACTTATATTTCCAGAACAAAACGCGAATTCCAGATTCACAAACTCAATCGATGCCTCACTTGTTCCACCTATTAAACTTGCGACTCCATCTACTAATTTATTATTACTTAAATTTATGAGATTGTAATCAATCAAATATTCTAAATCGACATAGTTATCTTAATCCATAGGATTTGTTTTCAATTCAAATTATTTACAAAATTGAATTAGGATACTAATTAAGTGATTAAACAATCAAATAAATAATAAATTGATTCTTCTAGTATGCCATCTCAAAATGGGGCTCTTATAGAGTCTAATCTTGGTCTTCAAAAATTGAAAGCCAATACAAAGAAGATTAATCGTCTCAAGACATATGAGTGACATATGGAACTCCACTCTACACTTGATCCCTAATGAAATACTAACCAATTATGATATGCATTATATGTGCATGAAACATACGATTAGAATATTAATAAGTTGATCCAACATTGTTGCAATAGGTAATTGGAGAAATATGAGCACAAATTTGATGCTAAGTTAAAAGAGAATAATCTAATGTATCTTAGCAATAGAATGATATTTAAATTCAATCGAGGTGTGTGTAACTATAGTTTTTTCTTAGAGAACTAAAATATCATATTGCAACTAAGATAAATGATATAAGCATTGGTGGAGGTATAGTCATCCTTATTACAAGCCAATCATCATCATAAAAAGGTATAAAGAGGTAAACATGTGTGATGGTGTAAGGCAAGACTATGATAAATTATATCCCAAACATTGTGAAGTAAGCGCTTGAAAACATTCCAATGATCAGTAGTAGGTCAATGCATAAATTTAGACAACTTATTAACATCATATGCTATGTCAGGGTAAGTGAGACTTAGGTAATGTAGACTACCAATAACTATTATGTATTCAAAAGGATATGTCAATGCAGATTTAAAACGAGTTGTAAGTGTTAGCTTAGTGGGAGGTGGAGTGGCGATAGGTTTTAACTCATCCATATTTGTTCTAGTGAGAAGATCTGTGGTATAATTTATTGAGAGAGAAATAAATTGTTAAAAGCAATAGTAATTTCAATCCTTAATCAATTTTCTCTTTCAATAAGGCCTCACTATGACTTATTCCGTACCTATCTTTGGATACATGATTACAAATTGAGAAAAATAGGGATGTATGAATAATTAGAATAGTGGCTTAGATAAAATCTAATGTCATAAGATATGGTTCTCGAGGTCAAGTCACTAATTCTATTTTCTTATGATCCCAACCTAAGAAAGTAGGTCAAATCACCAAGATCTTTAATAGAATATCTTTGGTTAATAAGATTAGTAAACTTTTGAATTGTAGTGGCATTACATCTAGTAATAGTTATTTCCTCAACATCAACAAAGAGATATAATATCTTACAATTGTTATTAAGGACAAAGAGTGATTGATATGCATGATATTTAGTAATCCTAGAGGCTCTAAACAATTATTGTAGCTTCTAATGTTAAGCCTAGGTGCTTATTTAAGACCATATATAGCCTTATGTAACTTACATATATGTGAGAGATTTTTAAGATCAAGAAAATTTGGTGTTTGTTTTATTTAAATAACTTTAGAAATATGACCTTATAGAAAGACATTCTTGATATCAAGTTGACAAAGGGACCACCTACGACTAGCAGCAATGTTGAGAACAAAGTGAATATGGTAAATTTGACAACTGAATTGAATGTCATGGTAATCAACTTTATGGGCACTGATGGGACCTTTTAGTAACTAGTTGTGCTTTTTACCTACAATAGAGTCATCAGGTAAATGTTTAATTCAAAAAATCTATTTAAAATTAATAATACTTTATGTTACATTAGGTCAAACAAGTTCTCGTGTTCCATTTTGCATAAAAGCACTGTACTCCTCAAATATAGCTTAATGCCGCTTTAGATATTTGAGGGCTTGGGACATTATGTGCAATTTGGGTTGATGGTTTGATTTGATGGTTAAATTTTTTGTGTTTATGAATATGATTTTCAAAATGAGTGGTCATGATGTTGGTATTAATGGGTGGTTTTGAAGGAAAGGGATTTGGAGAGAGTGGTAGGAAAAGTGAGGATTAGTTGCATGGACTATTATTAGTGTTAAAGAATTGTTCTAGTCAATTCAATTATGGGTTCTCAATTATCAGATGAGGAGCTTTAAATGATGCATGGTTGACTGAGTATATGGGATAGCTGACTGAAGGTGGGCATTGAGATAGATCCAAGTGCAAAAGAAAGACTATTAAAGAAGTAGTAAGTGGCACAATTGTAATAGGAAGAAATATCATAGATGGAAATCAATTGGAGAGTATTTTTTGGGCAATTAAGATTAGTTTGAATGAGATACAAAAATTGTAAAGGAAAAGTTTTAATATATGAGTAGAAGTGAGGCGTGAGTGAGTAAAGAAAGCTAAATTTCAATAATATATTAATGATGGTATTCATAGACAAGAAGAGAAGGAGAGGCGAGATGGGAAATACCATGAAGAGCTATAAAGTGATCTAACACTTGAAATTCCCATCATTATCAGAATAAATAGTAATATTGAAATGTTTGAAGTGATTTTGTACTACTAGTTTGAAGTAGATAAAAAAAAACATGAGATTTCTTTTTTAAAGGGTAATGTTATACATTACATGTAAAATGATCAATGGAAATATCATAATACTTGAAATCATCATTAGAGTAAAGTTTTGATGTTTAATTATCAAAAGATATAATTGTAAAGGGTGAGATGAAATAATTGTAGATGTAGAGAAAGGAATTTTTTAACTTTTATTGCTTAAACATGCAATACCATAACAATTTTATGACATAAAATAGGATAAAAATGTAGACATAATATGATAAAGAATAGGAGATTTTGGATGTAATCTAAACTATCATTTAAATGAAGTTGTTTTGATACTATAAAAGAAAACATGCAGTGAAGACAATTTTGGAGACAAGGTTAGCCTCTCATAAACACCATCTTTAACTTTTTTTTTATCAAAAGGATTGCCCTCGTACTTAAATCCTTTATAAAAAAAATAGTGGGTAAGGATTTAACAAAACATGATTACTATTACAAAATTGATAAATAGAAATAAGATTTTTTTCATGTCACACATAGAGAATATTGTGTAAATTAAAAGTGCAAGTATAAGAAAGAAGAATGTGGAAGAAGTATAGGTTGTATGAAGACCTTTGTTTTCTCCAATCATAACATCATTAGACCTTGCATAAGGAGTATGAAGCAAAAGATTATTCAATTTTGCAATAACAAAATGTGGCACCCCATTATTGAGTAGCCATATGGGGGGTCTCATAATAGGCATAACATGCACACAGTTGAATAGAGAAGTATTGTGTAGAAATTATGAATTGTAATGAGAATTTTGTAACAATAAGTCAAAGATGAAGCATTGCTTAACAAGGTGCCCTTGAGTATCATATCCTTAGAAATTCCTAAGATATGGATATAATGTAGGTTGATTATTATAAAAAGTAATAGACTGTTGTCTTTGATTATAGAAGGTAGTTATAGAAGGATACCCAAAGGGAGGAAATGGTCACTAAGATTTATTATTGCAAGGATTGACAAGATTGGCTTAGTAGGGTTAGTAATATGTCAGGCTAAGTTAGGTCAAAGGCTATCTGAGCCTACTTGAAGTCCTTTATAGGTGGCTTAAAGCCCGGTCAAGCCTAGATCATATCACTTGAGCATAAGCCTAACCAGAATTTGGGTGGTTCAAAGTTTCCCTAAAGCTCAAATTGTTCCCCTAACCCAAACCATCGCCAAATCTATAATCCTAATCCAAATATATAATAATTTGTTTTTATTGCATAAGCAGGTGAAACATATAAGGAAAGAGAAGAAACATGAGGAGAGAGCAACCGAGATGAAAAAATAACAAAGAAAGAGAGTACGAAGGAGAAATGAGAACCAAAAGAAAGAGTACAGAGAGGATACGTGAGAACTATAAGAGAAGTGTGAGCATAAGAGAGTAAAACAAAATAATAATCACATGAGAAAGAACTTTGAAAATATTTGAAAATCCGAAGAGAGAAAAGAAGAGCATATGAGAGAGAGAAGAAAGTCAAATAGCAAGCGAAAAAAGACAATGGAGTAACTAAAAAAAAAAGATTTAGAAGAAGAAACAAACAAAGTTTTTTGCTATTGTTTCAACAAATGGATGATGATGAGAATGAGCTACTTGTTGTTGTTATTTAAAGAAAGACTTATGATTGAAAGTTAGCAATGATGAAGAAGAAGGGAGTAGAAGAAGTGAAACAGGTTCTTTTGTATATATATAGTAAGGCTTTGGGCTATGGCAAGCCATGGAGCATGAGTCTGAACCCAACTCAAAACTTGAAAATTAAAAGAATTCTAAACTCGACCTAAAAATTGGTCAACTTATGATAGTTCATTAGCTTTGGACTAGGCCATACTAGACCCTGGCTTGACTAAGGCTGAAGAGGATGATAGTGGCACTTATGATTGTTAAAGGGATGCCTCTTTATTCATTTTTTATGAATTTCAACAAAAGAGACAAGTCTTTAACCACCATTAACCTTGTCAACAATGTATTTATATTTATGGTCAAAATCATTAAGAATATTATTAATGAGATCCTCTTCATTAATGGATTTTTATAGAAGAGCAAGTTCATCGGCTCAATTCTTGATAAATTACATACTTATAGATTGCGTTAGAACTTTTAATACAATTCTTTAATTGGTTTTTAATTTATTTGATTTGACTAGATGATGATTTTATACAAGTATTGACCAAAGGGGTCTATACAAGTACTCTAAAAACTCTTATTACAATTCTACTATAATTCTTCTTTTAAGGTAAAGATTAACCTTTGTACGATATTTCTTAGTAAAGAGGAACTCTTCTTATAATTTTCTTCTAAGGTAAAAAGAAACCTTAATACCACTTGAATCACACCAAATTATTACAATTTAAAAATATCTCACTTATTCATTTGATAATTCCAAAATGACTCACTCACACAAATGTGACATAATGATGCTCAAATGATTGATTTTTTTTTGAAATGTGTATATATAATATTCAAAACCTTGTTGATACTAAAACCAATGAGAAAACACCTATTTATAGTATTTTAGGACCTAAAATAGTCATCAGAGCCAATAACTAGCTGTTATAATGGTTATATATAATGTACTAGTTGACTAGTTTAGCATACTGGTCAACTAATGCTATACCTACCATTATCAAAAGAGATAGGGTACGAAATAGGATAGTGAGAGATAGGCTACAGATGGCTAGTATTGCTAA
>JANIJH010000225.1:80027882-80040109 GCA_024520975.1 Erythroxylum areolatum | reverse complement strand
TGCATATATGAAAGGAATACCTCATAATATATTATTAACAAGTCATAATGTTAATACATGAATCACAACTATCTATTTGCCTAGGGCACACTACTAACACGTGGTAGGAAATCTTTTTAAAGATGTCAAACAAATGAAGGCTGTCAAATATACGGTCGTGGTCAAGGATTCCAAAACTGAGGAAGAGGCGGTTTTCAATAGTGAGGAAATAAATCACAAGTGCAATGTTATAACTATAACAAGTATGGCCACTTTAGATACGAGTGGAGTTCAACACCTAAGAGGGAGGAAACAAATCATTTTGTAGCAACAAAAGATAAAGAAGCAGAATCAACTATTTTCTTAACATATTAAGGAAATGAAGAGTGCAAGAAAAATATTTGGTATCTTAACACTTAGGCTAGCAACCACAAGTGTAGGCGAAAGGAGTTATTTACAAATTTAGATGAGACTATCCAAGAAGAAGTTATTTTCGATGACTCATCGAAAATTCCAGTTAAAGGTAAAGGTAAGCTTATGATTATCTTAAAAAATGGAGAGAAGGGGTATATATATAATGTTTATTATGTGCATGCATTAAGAAGCAATAATATCCACCTTGGTTAGCTCTTAAAGAAAAGTACGATATACACTTGAAGAATTACTCTCTTATCATCAACAAAGGTATAGAATTAATTGCTAAAGTTGACATGACAAAGAATCATCTTTTCACACTTGATATTCAGTTAGGAGTACTAAAGTTTATGACGTCTGTCATTAAAGATTAATAATGGTTGTGGCATTTAAGGTTTGGTCATCTTGGATGTAATGGTCCACAATTGCTATCAAAAGCAAAGATGGTAAAGGGTCTTCCATAAATTAATCAATAGAATAAATTATATGAAGCATGCATAAAAGGAAAACATTATAGGCAAAGTTTTGAAGTTGTAAAATCATGGAGAGCCAGAAGGACTTTGGAGATTGTTCACTTAGATTTAGCTGGACCATTTGATATACCATCACTTAGTAGAAATAGGTATTATATTACCTTTATTGATGATTTTAGCATAACAAGTTGGGTTTATATTCTTAAAGAAAAATTAGAAGCCCTTGATAAATTTAAAGAGTTTAAAGCAATAGCAAAAAAACAAAATGGGCAATATTTAAAGATACTTAGATCTGATAGAGGAGGTGAGTATATGTCAAAGTTATTTGAAACATACAAAGAGCATGGAATCGTTCATCAGTTAACATCTTCATATACACAAAATGACATCAAAGATAATTAGTTCATAAAAAAATTCTCCTCTATTTATTACTCCTCCGTCAACTATTATTTTGCCAACAAATTTGACATCAGAGGTCCTTCAAACATGGCTTTCAATATCCAACCACAATTCCCATTGTAACAAAAGGCAAATATGATTTATGGTGTATCCATATGAAAGCTCTTTTAGGTTTATTAGATATTCTAGAACTTGTAGAAGATGGCTATAAACAGCCACAACATGAAAAATAAAATTTGGACAAAAAAAAAGTCTTAGCTAAAGAAATTAAAGAGAAAAGATAAAAGAGCATTAGGATTGAAAACCAGGCATGTGATGGAGACATGTTGGAGTTGGTATCTTCAGCAACAATGGCAAAGGAATCTTGAAATTTTCTTCAAAAGTGATTCTGTGGAATTGACAAAGTAAAGAGGTTTTAGTAATAGCTTTTAAGAAGAGACTTTGAATAGTTGTGTCAAGAATTTGAGGAAGCCATATCATATTATTTTTCAAGGGTAACAACGGATGTTAATCAATGGAGAAGAAATAGGAAAGAAATTATTAATGTCCATGTGTTATAAGAATTTTCTACGGATACTAAATTCCATATTGAAATTTGCTGCAATTACAATTGAAGAAGCTAATGACTCGGAAGATATGATAGTAGAGGAGCTTATGGTATCTCTTAATGAACAAAAGCTAACATACATAGGTGAACAAAAATCCATAGAGCATGTTTTACATATAAAAGTTGTCTATAATAGATAAAGATGAAGACTCAAAAGGGAAAGGAAGTTTTAATAGCGGTAGAAAAGAACAGGAAGAGGAGGCAAGTGCTAATCAACAAATGACACTAATACTAGTTCATCTGTTCAAAAAGAAAGAGCTCATAGTAGAAGTCAGGTAGAAGACATGGACAAAGGCGGAAAAGGAGTGTTTGAAGGTACGAGAGATCGCAGATTCAATGTTTATATTGCAAAAGATTTGGCCATTATGCTTCTAAATGATACTTTAACAAAAATAAAAAAGAGGAGAAGGAGAGTTTTATTAAAAAAGAAGGTATTATAGTGCTAGTTTTATGGCTTGTTTATGACAATAACAATTCTTATAACACTAGTATATGGTATTTAGATACCAATACACCAAATCATAAATGTGAAAGGAAAGGGTTCTTTGTGGAGCTTGGGGAGAAATATTAAGCAATGTGACTTTTGGGGATTTGTCTCAAAGACATATGCAAAGAAAAGGAAAATTTCTTATTAAACTCAAGAGTAGTGAGAAGAAGCTTATCACAAATGTTTATTATAGAGATAACCAATCTTAAAGTATTCATCCTTTTGAGAATTTTTCAATTCAATGTCCAAAATTTTATATTTTTAATTAAATGATCAACCTTTTAAAACTTTAACAATTTAGTTCAAAAACGTTTATTTTTTGTTGATATGGCTAATAGATGGACTTCCATGTGACATTTAGTAATCATATCACATCATCAAAAATAGCTTTTTGACCTAATACATACAATTTTTAAAAGGTTAATCACAAAATTGAAAACTTAAAACGTTTGGCATTAAATTGAAAAATATTAAAAGGTTAATCACTTTTGAATATTTTATCCTTTTATTATATTCTTAACAAGAAAAAGAATATTTTAAGCTTGGGTTAATTGCGTGAAAAGATATATGATATGGAGATGAAAAATATATAGTTGGTTGTTGATGACAAGAATGATGCTTTGATTGCTTGAGTGAAGATCTCAAAGACGAGGATGTTTCCATTGAACTTATGTATGAATCAATCAAATTGTTTCCAGTCCTCATTTGATGATGACTTAACTCTTTGACATCTTCAATATAAATACTTTAACTTCGAAGCTTTTATAGAAGAAAAATATAGTGAAAGGCTTGCCAAAGATTGACGGACGAAGAACCTGTGTGAAGTTTATGTCACCAAAAAGTAGCAAAGAAAATCTTTTAAGGGAAGGAGATCAAAAAAGGTTTTATGATAACTTGACTTAGTGAATTCAGATGTTTGTGGCCTTATCAAGCCTTTATCATTTAGTGGAAACATGTACTTCTTAACCTTTATAGATGCTTAAAGTGGAAAAATATGAGTTTATTTATTGAAAGGAAAAGGACAAGTTTTGAGTAAATTTAAAAAATTCAAGATTGTAGTTGAAAAATAAGGTAGCTATTATTTAAAATGTTTGAGAACTAATAGGGAAGGAGAGAATACTTCACTTGATCTGAAAATTTTAAAAAGAAAAAGGGATTGTTCACTATCTCACAATGCCACAAAAATCATAACAAAATGGTATTTCATAAAGAAATAATAAAACTATTCTTAACATGATTAGATGTGTATTGAAAGAAAAAAGAGTTTCCAAGGAATTTATGAGGAGAGGATGTTACCAATGGTATGAATCATGTTTCATACTAATTAGTACAAAAAATGGTATTCAATTCATTGGTACTATATGGGTTTAAGATATTGACCAGTACTAACCCAAAATACTAGTACTTACTAAGGTGGAATATGTAATTTTAAAAAATTGTGGAATAAATTTAAAAAGACAACTTTAACCATATTTACGTTGCCTTGTCTCCAGATCTCCTCTTATTTTTAGATTTTCTCCACCTTGCCTCACTCAATCACTCTCTCTTTCATCCAGCTTCTTTCCACTGTCAATAACTATTTCTTCAATAGCTCCTCTGACTCTCTGATAATTATTACTTCCTCACCTCCACCTCCTCGACCTTATATGCACCGTTGCATTAGCACAGGCACTGGCACTTGCTAGTTCATTGCAATGTCACTGACCACCAACTCCTTACTGCCAAATGCTAGCTTGTCCTCATATTCCAGGCTCTCCTTACAAAGCCACAACCTACCAAATTTGCCATCCAGATTCTAAAACCTTCTCTCCCAAGTCCTAACTCACGACCACCGATCCAATAAGCCTGAATAACCTTGGTTTGTTATTGTTTGATTTTTATGATTTTTTGTTTTATTTTTACTGCACGTGCATGTAAATGTGAATTTGTCAGTGGTTTATGAAATATGAATGGGGCTTAGAATCCATGATATATGCGAACTGCTTTAGATATAAAAAGATTACCTTGTTGTTGGCTATACGAGATCTTGAGATAAATATGGAAAGAACTTTATAGGAAAATTTAACTTTGTTAGGGTTATTTTGTGAAGGAAAAATAAAGTAAATTTATTGGAAAACTAAGATATATTTATAGGAAAATTATGAAATTGATTGTGTTTTTGAATTTACATGTGTTTATAGACATTGTAAATTCATGAAAAATTGAATTTTTATTTATTGAAAAATAAGATCAAAATTACTTCATTAAATTATTATATTATTAATTGATTTATGTAAAACATACAATTTACTAATTATTGTTTGTATATAAAAAGTATTTAATATATGATTAATCATTTAAAGATAAGATTTAATATATGATTAAATCATTTGATATAAGTAACTAAGTTAAAAAGTACAATGTTTGCATTCTTATATTGTTCATTTTTGTCCTTAGAAAATAACATTCCAAATATAAAAAAATTAAATTTTGGAAAGGAATATTTCTAACATGATAGTAAACTTATAAATGCACATTCATTATCCTATCTCATGGGTAGTTAAATACATAGTAAAAAATAGTCCACATGAATTTTCTTTTTTATTTGGTATGCCTTTAAAATGAATTTTAAAATATGCCTTGAATTATGAAAGTACACTTATTACTCAATATAATGTGAAATTGTAAATGTTTAAGTAATAATGTTTTCTTTTTATATTATACAATAAATTATTTTTTTGCAATGTGCATTATCATAAAGAAAGATGTAAGATAAAGTCTATCAAGATATGTTTATAATTGACTATTGATTTGTATAGTTACGCAGCGTTGTTATATACAAAACTTTTACTTTTGAATATGAATTTATTAATTTAATTTTGACATATGTCTTATTTTATTTTTACAAATAAATAGAAAAAAGTTTAAATACTCCCAATAATTTAGCTACTTCAAGAAGATTTGATGATTCAACCTGAGCTCATGCTAGATTGGTTTTTATGATGGAGAACCACACCATTTGTTTGTAATGTAACAAACATTTGAAAGGTGGAAATCATCATATTAAATAAGCATTTAGTTGAGATCAAAGGTGATGTGGAGCCTTGTAAGAAAGCTAATCATGACATGAAATGGTAAATGAAAAGAAATTTATAAGTATCTACGTGAGAAAGATAGAAGGCAAAGACTGAATTACAAAATTAATAGTGGAAGTTTTTTTTGTGTGGTGTTTATGACAATATTGGAGATGTTGAAGGTGGTGTTCTCACTCAACAAAAGGGGATTGTTGCACGTACTGTGAGGAAAAGAAGAAGATAAGGGTCTAACTTTTTTCGAACCATGAACAATTTTTAAAGTTCAACCTTCAATCTATAATGCATTACAATCTAAAGAAGCAACTCATAATATGGACATGACAATGATTAGATGGTGATATGATACAAGTATATCATTCAATGATGCTCAGTCTTATTATTACCAACCTATAGTGGATGTTATTGCCTCTTATAGTCCAATATATAAAGCTCCTTTATTGATGATTATAGAAGTAAACTTCTTAGCAACTTTGTTTATAAAGTAAAGACTTATTTAGATGAAAGAAGAATGACTTGGGTAACTCATAAGTGTCCATTCATGTGTGATGGTTTGACGATATGTGAATGAAATTAGACCTGAAAACATACAATGATTCCACTTACAAAGTAATTGGAGAAAGATTGCAAAGTAGATATATTTCTTTTTATTGGACTCCTTGTGCTACACATTGCATTCACGTGATTTTGAAAATTATAAGAGATCTTAGATACTTTCTTATCATTAGTGAAAAATATGCAAAAAGTAAGAAAAGTGACAAGTTCATCTATAATTGGACATGAGTCTCAAATTTGATGAGAAAGGATTTTAGGAATAGTTGGAATTTTCATCATTTTGTTATTGCAAGATTGTAACTAATTTTTTATCACTTCAATAATATGTTCTAATGAAGAAAAAGTTAAGACAAATATTCACAAGTAATAAGTAGGCTGCATCTCAGTATGCTAGGTCTAATGCTAGAATGGACGTTTTTAGGATTATACTTGAAGATCATGAATTTTAGTCCCAATATCAATTTGTCATCCTAGTTCTTGAGCCTCTAGTCAGAGTACTTCTTCTGGTTGATAGTTATTAGAAGGAAACAATATATTATTTTTATAATGTCAAGGAGAGGGCTAAGGAAGCAATCAAGACCAATATGAATAATAGGTTTTTTTGTATAAAAAAGTGCAAGCAACTAATGGAGAATAAATTTAAGATAATTGATTTGGGACTCATGACTTTTTTTTGGGAATTGGAGTGAATCAAGGAAGTGATGAAATATTTTTTTTCATAAACAAGATATTCGAAAGAGATCTTGAAGAATTTTTTATAGCCCTGTTGATTATAATAGTAAGTTAACAAAAGAAGGAGAAGGGAAACCAGTAAAATCCAACTTATTACAAGAGTCTAGTGGTTGTTTGAGGTACTTAACATGTACTCAACCTGATATATTATTTGGCATTGTGTTAGTGAGTAGGTTTATAAAGAATCCAATGACTTCAAGTTTGAAGGCTGCCAAAAGACATCTAAAGTATACCAGAGGATCTATTGAGCGTAGGCTGTTTTAATGTTCAGTGCAAAATCTTGAACTTGTTGGATATAGTGCTGATAATGATTGGAATGGAAGTATGGAGGATCACAAAAGTTCAACGAGTTTTATTTTTTATTTTAGTGATTCAACTTTTACATGGTGTTCTAAAAAGTAACTCATTCTTGTTCTATCAACTTATAAAGCTAAATATGTTACAACTACATCTTGTATTTTTCATGGTATTTAGCTAAAAAGAATACTAGAGAAGATGAATTTGCAACAAGAAGAACTAACTAGAATTTAAGTGGACAATAAATCAGCCATTGCTTTGGAAAAGAATCCAGATTACTATAAGAGATCCAAGCACATAAATACAAGATTTCATTTTATAAGAGAGCAAGTGAAAACAAGATAAGTGGAGCTAGTTCATGTGAAATCAATGATTAAGTGGTTGATATTTTTACAAAGTCTTTTATGGCTAAAACTTTCCAATATTTAAAGAAGAAGCTTAGAGTTATAAGACCTTGTGAAACGAGTTTAAGAGAGGAAAATGTTAGGAACTAAACTTGTTTAAATGTGTTTTATTACTTTAACTAATAAATTTTTTGGGAGATTAAAAGTTGCTTTTGGAAAATAAAGTTATATGGAGATTCTAAGAAGAAATAAAATAACAAATGTACTAGAACTTTATCTTTAAGTTTAGTGTGCTTTTGAGTTTGATAAGAATTTTGTAGATGGGATCCTAGTATATTGATAGGAAGAAAGTATGATTTTAAATTTTGGAAACCGCTCAAGCTGGGACGCACGGGCCCTCCTATCTCCCATCTCTTCTTTGCTGATGATCTCGTTCTTTTTGCAGAGGCTGAGGATAGTCAGATTCCGATTATTGCTCGGACGCTTGACGTGTTCTATCGAGCGTCCAGGCAGCAAGTGAGTAGAGTCAAAACACGGATTTTTTTCTTTAAGAACGTTTCTAGCGCCACTGTGCAGCGCATTAGTCAAGGGCTTCAGGTTGTTCACACGCATAATCTCGGCAGGTACCTAGGGGTTCCCTTGATCCATGAGAGACCGAGCAAGCACACTTATCAGCATATCCTCGACAATGCTCACCAAAAAATTTCCGGGTGGCACGCCAGGATGCTCTCCCTTGCAGGCAGGGTTACGTTAACCCAGGCCGTCCTCTCGGCGCTACCACTTTACACTATGCAGACAGTTCGTCTCCTGCGCCAGTTGTGCGATGATCTGGAAAAACTTATGTGCGACTTTATTTGGGGATCCTCTCCGGACCACCGAAAGATGCATCTGGTTAACTGAGAGTCGATGTGTCAGCCGAAAGAGACGGGGGGGGGAGGGGGGGTCGGGTTGGGCCTTAAACGCATTCGACCCATGAATGATGAGCTCCTGGCTAAATTGGGTTGGGACCTCTTCACTAAACCTACCGCCCTCTGGGTTCAGGTCCTACGGGCTAAATATCACCTTGATACTATGCATCTGCCCCTCACACTCTCCCGGTCCAGGGCTTCGATCGTTTGGCGAGGGATTTCGGCAGCCTGAGGATGGATGTGAGCTGGGCGCCAATGGAATGTGGGGAACGGGAGGCGGATCCTCTTTTCGATGAACAATTGGCTGGCAGGTTGGGGCCCTCTTATTTATGTGGCGTCTTCTCTGGTCCCCGACATCCTTCGACTGGCCTCTGTTGCGGAACTTACAAATTCCAATAGTGATTGGCTTTGACATGAGTTTCAACATTACCTCCCGACCTCGGTTTGCCTGGCTCTTGCGCAAATCTGTCCTATTATCGAGAATATGGGAGAGGATAGTTTGCAGTGGGCCCCTACCCCCCACGGCAGGTTCACTGTGGCGTCGACGTATAACCTCCTCACAGACCACTCTACCGTCCGCCGCCATAACCTGTGGGAGATCATTTGGAAATGGGGGGGCCCCAACGCATTCGGTCGTTTCTCTGGCTTGTTGCTAAACGCAAACTGCTGACAAACCAACAGCGGGTGACTCGCCAAATTGCCACCGATAGTAGCTACCACTTCTGTGGGCAGGAAGAGACCACTAACCACTTCTTGCGAGCCTGCTAGCGGGTTCAAGCTCTCTGGCGTCAGTTTCCTCCAGACGTGGTGGATACAGGCTTCTTCCAACAGGAAGCCGACGTGTGGTTGTCGTGGCACCTGACGCAGCCCACCCAGGTGTATCAGGAAGCGTAAGCCACGATCTTTGGGGTCATTTGTTGATTCCTTTGAAAATGGTGTAACAACAGTCTGTTCGATCCGGGTTTCGTCTGGCCGGCTGAGGGACACCGCCTCATCATGGATTACATGCGGTGGATTGCTCGAGCCAAGACATTGGAGCGGTGTATTTTCTTCGAGCAGGGCATCCTGGTGGGTACTTTTGTGGGGTGGACTCGACCTCCAGCGGGCTGGGTAAAAGTTAATTCGGATGGCGCGTGGCACCCAGGTTCTCAAACGATCTCCTCGAGAGATCTACTTCGCGAGTGCCACGGGGAGTGGCAGGGAGGCTTCCAGCAGCTCTTCGGTAGGGGTTTGCCCTTAGCTGCTGAACTTTGGGGGGTTCACTCGGACCTTCAGCTGGCGTGGGACCTGGGATTCCGCCAAGTGGTGGTCGAAGTCAACTCCCTTGAGGTCATTAACATTCTCTCTACTCCCCCTGTGCTCCTGACTGAATTGTCTTTTTTGATGACAGGTATTCTGCAGCTGATGCAACGGGAGTGGACGATCCAGCTCCAGCATGTGTATTGAGAAAAAAAAATGATGATTTTAAATAAATTATTTAAAGCCAAATTTTGTAATATTTCTCTTAAATATTGTCAATTATTAGATTGAGTTACTTTGTTACCTTCATAAGGAAATCAATCTTTCTTAAAGAACACACGATAGGATTAAGGAGAATTAGGTTATACATAAACAAAAACATGTAGAGAATTTTAAGGACATAATTGAAGAGATTAGATGAAGATAAAAGGTTGTCAAACACAAAAATCTTGCTAAACTGTCAATAAAACCCGACATTATTGCTTATATTATTAGACCAAAATTAAAATTTAAATCCTTTTTCACCAAAATATAAGATGAATTATAATATTTTAGAGTGTACAAAACAAACCCTAACATTTTTTATTTTAGATTTTAGTAGTAAAATTTAAGGATTAAATCTAAGATTTTGGGTGACTAAAATTAACATATTCACAATTAATTAATATTATTTTGGGTAATATAATATAATTAGAATACTTGAAAATAATAATAAATAATTTAAGTTTTCTAAATAAGAATTAGATTTTATATGACCACGTGTCATAAATATAACAATAGGTCTCATGTATCAATAAAAAATAATAAACATATATTCGGTCAATAATAATGTAATATTTAACATACAAAAACTTAATTCTGTTTAAACTTTTACCCACTTAAGATTCATTTTGAATATTCTAAAAATATTATGGTTTGCTTAAGACATTTTAAAATATTATGATTCATCTTATATTTTAGTAAAACCATTAAAGTTTATAATGCACTTTTGCTCTATATTATTGAAATGCACACAAAAAAATTTAAATATGATTTTATTTTACATTTCAATGTTTTTTTTAAATTATAATTAAATTTTGTTTTTATTTTTTATGAATTTTTTTAATCACATACTTTTTTTTAATTTAGTGCTTTATATTTCTATATTAAATTGTGGTGCTTGATATCATATTTATTATACTTAAACTTGATGGCTAGAAATACTTGTAACACCATTTTTTTTTTGAGAAATAACACTTATAATACTTTGAAAGTTACTCATAATTAAGTTTAAACTATAGATTATATCCATATACTAAGCACATTTTACGTAACATTCCCTATCATGTTTCAATTTCGCTTTCAAATTTTCCTTTTAACAATTTTATTTCAATCTATCAAATTTATAAATGGAAAGGGTTTAAGCAAATCTCTCAGGAGGTGCTTGATTCACATTTTTTGTGATAATAAAAATAAGAATAAATATAGTGAAGAATGAAAATTGATATAATTATTATAATTATAGTGGTTAAAACGAAAGAATGATTAACATTATCATTAATAGTAGTTGATTTGTAAAAATCTTGAGAAATAAAAATTTGTTAAAATTTTATTTTATATTTTAATTAATTTTATTTAATTTATGCACTTATTTATGATGATAAAATATTTAAAATCAAATATATTGTAATATTTTCTTTCCAATAGCTATTGAAACAAAAAGTTATATCATTTACTCACATGATCCTATCATCATTCAAAACATGTCTTCAAAATATAATTTAATTATAATATTGTTTTGCTAAACTTCTTTTTACATCAAATGTTAGTTAATTATATTTTATTGCTAAAAAGAGAAAAAGAGGATAATATAATTAATTAATTATATTTAATTACTAAAAAGAAAAAAAAGTATAACATGCGTGATAAAAAGTGTCACGCTTGTGATATTTACACATAATATTATAATAACTTTTATTCCTCTCACATTTAGAGTTATGAAGTAATACCCTAAATTGAGATATAAAAAAATTGTTCATTCAATAATAATATATTACCAAACACCTATTTTTCATTCCTTATTCCATTGATATCTTCCCAAATGAGCACCACTTCAACCTTCAATCTCATTATAAGTTCCAACTCCCTAAAGAGAGGACGTGGGTTTGTAAGAGTAATTGACTAATTCTTGGAGGATTTAATTGATTACGAATAAAAAAAGGAATGTAGATTCCATTTAAGTGAACAAAATATTTTATCTAAAAACATATTTTAAATATGCTTTTGGGAGTTGAAAATTAGAAAGAAAAAAAAACTGCCAAACTTATCAGAATTGAACACAATCCTTCGGAGCTGTAGCTTGAATCTAGAATTTCAGAGCATCGATCCAACATTTTCTTTTAACATTCAAGCTGTAGCTTGAATCTTTTAAAACATGGATGAAGATAGAAGGACCTTTACACAAAGTCAGGCAAGATTCTAAAGCAAGCCTGACAAAAACTAAAGACAAAGAAGAGCGTGAATACAAGCCGAACAACGACACGGAACTCTCACTCTACCACGGGGCTCTGATCTGATGGCAAAAAACAACAAAGGAGAGTAGATAAAATCTTAGGTGGCCATTGCCGGATTACGTTTTTTATTTCAGAACTCAGCTTCTTCCTCCTGTTCTTGACTTCTCATTAATCTTTCCTTAAATTCAACCCAGACCCGACCCTCTGTGGGGGGGGGGGGGGGGGGGGGG
>JANIJH010000225.1:80009271-80027854 GCA_024520975.1 Erythroxylum areolatum | reverse complement strand
TTAACACAAAATTTGGCAATTTCTATAACTATTTATTTATGGCCTAAACACATGCAAGGTCGCAATCAATACACCATAGCTTGCATTGCTGTCTACCAAATTTCTTTGCCGTGTAGCGAGATAATGTAAATTTCGAAGACTTGGCTGCGTACTTTATAGATATTCCAATAATATACATTTCCTGTCAAATTAATTAGACAGCTCAACCACATGTATCTCATACTTATATATACATGATCATTATTTTAATGATTTTTATAATAATAATTATTATTATTATTATTATTATTTAAACAAAAAATAACAATTTGATCGGAGTTGTTGACTTAAGAAAAATACACCACAAGTAGAAGATTAATAAGTATACTGTGAAAGCAAGGAATACTTCTTGTAAAACTTGTAACTAATATGAAATCAGATGAGACTAAGAAGTGAAGATTAATGAGATGAAAATGATGAATTAAAGTTTTAAAAATTAAAATAGGACACTATATCCTTGTATTAACCTAAATAAAAGGAGTCTTGTTTGTAATTCTTAGGAAATCATTATTTAAGGTGATTAATTAAACTTTAAATCAGTGATTACAAAATTCAACCGGCTTGATAGGTTCAACTATAAAAATTTTGAATTATCTAACTGTCTTGCTTGATTTCTAAATTTTCGATTCGATTTACTTTAATAATTGTTGTTGTTAAAAATTGATAAGTTGATAAGTTTATTAATTAATTGATCAATTTTTGTAAATTAAATTAAAAATTAATTAATTTTTATTTAATAATTTCTTTTAATTAAATTTTAAATTTTTTGATAGATTAAGACAATCTCTCATTCATTTTTAAAATTTTTTAATTATATTTAATTTTTAGTCGAATTCAAAATGGTGTAATACATGTTTATTCTTTATTTAAATTAATAAAAATGAAAATGCTCCCAACGCCTAACTTGAATTTATGAATTTGAAAAAAAACCAACAAAATCCCTTTGGGAAGAACCAAAGCGGTCAGACAACATTATCATATTGGAAAGTGAGTTTTTAGATTTTCTCTTTTTTGAATATCCTGCAAAAAGAAAAGGAAAAATAACAAAAAAATAGTTTTTAAAAATTCCCAATTGGCCGTTTGTTTCTTCGTCCAGCCACAGGCCCACAGCAACAGCAACGGCGAGAACAACAAACCTTGCCGTCTACCGTAACAACCTTGCACTAACTCTCATAACATCTTTCTAATTTCTATAACCTCGTAACTTACGCTAATGGCTTTTTAGCCTATGAACTTACGGGAGTTCGTTTTTCGGATATCATTTTGGAGCCCCAAAACGCGTATTTGTTTTGGTTTCACTTTTAATCTCTAAATTGGAACATTTCTTGAGGGGTTTTGGACAGGGTGGCTTGTTCTGATACTTGGGGTTTTGAGATTGTTGTGGCCAATTTGTAAGTAAATATTTTTATTTGGCTTTGCGGATGCTTTTCATTTACAGGAAATTCTGTTTCAATGCAACCTTGTCTTGGAGTTGTTTGTGAGAAAAGGAAGCCAAAGTTTTATATTTTGTGATCTCATCAGGGCTTCTTCGGTTTGTTCATTTCTAAAATTCTGGTGACTTGTTTTTAAGAATCTTTTTGTTTTTCTGATGATTTTGCGGTCCTCAATGCTTCAAAGTTTTTGTCATTTAAGATTTTGTAAAGTTTTCTTTCTAACTGTTGTTTGATAAAACCCGAATTTGTTTAACTCTTTACTGTAAATTTAAGTCTCTGGTCCTCACTGGATCAAAATTTTCACGTTTTCCGATCAATATTATGCTTTAAGTATCATTTTGTTTCCCTCACATTGTCTTCAAAGTTTGTATCTGTAAGGCATAAATTTTACCTGAGTTCACTTATCATGATTGTGTCAGTTTCGGGGATTTGATATTGGAAGACTAAGTTCGCCAAAAATGATGCTATCGTCGTCACCCACAGGGGTGACAAGAAGCTCATTGGAGGAAATGCTGGACTCGCTGAGGCGGAGAGATGAAGCCTTGGAAAAGTCCAAGGACCTGCCGCCCGCTTTACCAGCTCGGCCTCCATCAAGAGCACGGCTGCCCTCAGCTCGTCATTCATTGCCCACAGACTTCAAGGTTAGCAAAAATGGTCAGGTGGAGAATGAGACTGAACCTGTAGCTAAAGAAGAGAATGACTCAAAGAGGAAGGAAAAGGAGTTGAGCTACAGGGCAGTTAGTTTTGGGAGCAAGAAAATGAAGAAAGATCAGAGCTCTGCAGATTCAAATCCATACGTGGAGGAGGAAAAGAAAAATGAGCAGGTGAAGGAGCATGCTCTGAGTTCAGTACCAAAGGTTCAAGAGCCAGACCAAGATGATAACATTAGTTATTTCTTCAAAAAGGTAATGAGGGGCATCAAAGATTTTATTCTTGTTTGTTTTTGTTATCATATTTGGCACATCAATGTCAACTTAGGTTTATTATTTTCAGCTGAAGTCCTAAGTAGATGTAATTGTATAATGGATCAAGTAATCTGACCTCACTGAGGAGGGTGATGCAGAACAATGCCTTTATCAGTGTATGGTGTGTAAGTGTAGGATAGTGTTCCAGGAGGCCTGTAAGAAATGTAGCAACCTTCAGATGTCTGGTTATGCATCATACAGTTCTGAAAGAGGATTGTTTATATGTGTTTGAGTTGCAATAAACTCACGTAACATCAAGTTACATGTAAATTGAAAATTGAAAAGTATCTCAAACTGTGTAGACAGACAACAGTTTCTTGTAGAAGATTACTGAGTTAAATTTTTATATTGGCTTAAAAAAATTTCTAGGGGATGACCATTTTCCTGTGTTATGGTTTTATATTTATGAATATCGTCACAAATTGATGCTTGATGTTGGCTCTCCGATAATGGTTTAAGTTATTCCAGAAACTCCGTGTCTGGTGTCGGTATTCAAATGGCCAGTGGGGATCTGGAAAGATACAATCTGTCTCTGGGGATGTAGCAACTGTCTTACTTTCAAGCGGAAAAGTACGTTAATAACATTTTCTTTTTGTACTTATTGTTGCATAGATGTCTGTTGGTTTCCTAAATTTGTAATTCTTGTTGTGATTACATTCTGATGATGCCATAGGTTGCAGATGTGTCCACAGAAGAACTCTTACCTGCAAACCCTGATATTCTTGAGGGTGTGGAGAATCTTATACAGCTTAGTTATCTAAATGAGCCATCAGTACTTCACAATCTTAGTTGCCGATATTCCCAGGATATGATTTATGTGAGTTCAAATTACTCTTTATTGCCAACTTAAGTGATAATTTAAGTTCCTTGACTTTGTTCTTCATTCTTGTGGTTCTTTACAAAGAGTAAAGCAGGACCCGTATTGATTGCAGTCAATCCTTTTAAAGATGTCCAAATTTATGGAAGCAAATATATTAATGCATACAAGCAGAAGACTATGGACGGCCCTCATGTTTATGCTATGGCTGACTTTGCTTATAATGAGATGATGAGGGGTAAAGATTTCTCTTTTTCATTTTCCAAAATATGAAGCTAGTTCTAGTTTGAGGACTTCTATTCTGTTAACTTTTGGCTGTAATTTACTACCTTGCAGATGGAAAAGACCAATCAATTATCATAAGGTCAGTATCTATTTTCCTTCATCCCTATTTATATACTCACTGAAAGTTTGTATAGTGTAGTTGGGGTCCAACTTGTTCAACTTTTCATAAAGATTCTAGTAATCACTTTATCTGACAGCGGTGAAAGTGGAGCTGGCAAAACTGAGACAGGAAAACATGCTATGCAGTACTTGGCTCTCCTTGGAGGTGGTGGTGGAATTGAGTGCCAAATTCTTCAGACTAATTGTATCCTTGAAGCATTTGGGAATGCAAAAACAGCTAGGAATGACAACTCTAGTAGATTTGTAAGTGATTGGTGGCCTTTTTCTCTTTTCATTGATTTTTCATGTTTGGTTTGATTAAGATGTTTCATAATGAATGCAGGGAAAGTTGATTGAAATCCTGTTTAGCACATCAGGAAAGATATGCGGTGCTAAAATTGAAACTTGTAAGGCCATTTAAGTTGAGCGTTTTTCTGTCATTGAAATTTTTTTGATAATGCCTATACATACCTAACCTCACTCTTTCTGGCCTCATGTATGTTGCAAATGCCGACTCAACTATAAAATGTTGGATAGTTCTGCTAGAAAAGGTAAATTGGGGCCCCTGTGGATTTCAGCTTGGTACTAAATTTCCAATTCTATGCCACTTCTGAAATAATTATTTCTCGTTTGGGCAGTCAAGAGTTGTTCAACTGGCCAATGGAGAAAGATCATACAACATCTTTTATCAGCTTTGTGCTGGTGCTCCATCAACTCTTAGAGGTACTTCTTTTAACATCCATTCCAGCTTCTATCAATTTTAGGATCATATATGACCTTTATTGAGCTGAGAAACGAACATCTCCAGTTCATTTACATAGGGCATAGAGCTTTTTCATAATTTTTCCAAGGGTCTGTCTATGGACTCATTTTTTGGTTTCTTTGCAGATAGAGTCAATCTTAAAAGGGCTAGTGAGTACAGCTATCTTAACCAAAGTGAATGCTTGCTCATTAATGGAGTTGATGATTCCCTCAAGTTTAATAAGCTCATGGTAATTCAAATGAGTGGATGCTATTTTATCTGTTTGAAGGGATGAAAGCCATATTGATCTATACATATCGTATCTAATTGATTCATTTTCTCTTTCCTGCTGTGATTGTTGTACCTCTATTTCTCCAGGAAGCCTTGGACAATGTAAATATTTGCAAAGAAGATCAAGAACTTTTATTTACAATGCTTGCAGCAGTGCTTTGGATTGGAAACATATCGTTTCAAGTAATTGACAATGAAAAGCATGTGGAGGTGTTGGCTAATGAAGGTATGATTCACATTCTAGGCTTTGTGCAATTCGTGTGACTTGATTTGAGTCCTTAATCATGGCTGACGGCATCATATTTCTTGTCTTCCCATAAATGCATTTCTTCTTTCCTTATGTTGCCATTTCATAGGAAGTCCTATAGGTAAGGGAACAAAAATGTTGAAGGGTTAGTCATGAAATATGGAATTAAAAGCCAGAAATACACCCTCTGATTGACTTTCTTTTTTTGTTCAAGTCGTCTGTATAGTTTCTTTTTTGTTGATTTAATTCGACAAAATTTGGCAAAAAATATGCAGTTTTTCTATAACCATGCACCCACTCATCAACCCTTGTAGGTGAGTTGGTACTGTTACCTTGCGACTAGGTGAAGCCTCTGGTGGGTACTCTGTCAAGTTGCAACTCTTCTCCTTACCAGAGCAGTTTCTTTCTGTTTCCCTTGGAAGATTTAAGAAAAAAAGTGTTACAGCTAGCTACCCTAGCTGAAAATCTTTTGGTGTGTCAAACTTGGAACTCATGTACACCATGCTTATTACCTTACCTTGTGTTAGTGAGGATACTGCACGAAGGAAGTTTTTTTTCTCGAAAATTAATAGATTTCATTATAAGAAAATATATACAATCTAGAAGACAAAACTAGTATAATTCATAGAATCTAGATTACAGAGATTTATGTTCCTAGTAATAGTATACATATTGAGATCGACGGAACTTGCAAGACCACTTAGTCCAGTATTACTCCAATCCCCATCTGCTCTTCATGTTACTTGTCAAATTTGCAGCTATTCCTCTGACTAATGTGGCCAATCTGCAATGTAAGAAGATGTCCTGAAAAACCATCTCACGGCTTCTACTTGTTTAAAAACTCTGCAATTATGCTCTTTCCATATGTAGTACACCAAGGCTGCCCAACTTACCTGATAGCTTTGAGATCTGCCTCATTATGCACTCTAATTTTCCCCAGCCAAGCAATAGTTTCACTCTAAGAATCTGTTGGTCAGGCCATGTTGAGTATATTTTGACCGATCTCAAACTTGTCTAGTATATCTGCATCTAATCATGAGGTGTTCCAAACTTTCCAATTCTGCGTTACATAACTCACAATTCAGATTGCTCTTAGGTTTGTTTTTGTTTCTTCTTGGCATACTTTCTAGCAAATCTAAGCAGTAAAAACTAATTCTAAGTTTCTAAACATGAAGCTCTGTTGGAATTCGCTTGAGTGTAATCCAAATCTGATGCACTTCTATATAATATTATAGCATTAGGTAACACTGCCAATCATCAACATGTTGCAGATGATATGTGTTTTTGTGTTGGATCTAGTGGACAACTTGCAAGGAAATTTTCTTTTTACTTGCTAGAGTTATTTCCCTTTCTAGGCCTATGGTTTCTGTTAAGATAATTACTAAATTACTTCTTAATCAAGCTGATCTTCTTATATATTTTATTTCCTAAGAATGTTTCTTGCATATCAGCAGACTTTTGATTAGACATATAATGAATAATAGGGATATCGAGCTGAGCATGATCCTTTGGGCTTTAGCATCTTTGACCTTTTTCTTGTTTAGGCATAATCTTTTGTTTTTACTTTGCCAGCTGTTACCTGTGCTGCCAGGCTTATGGGTTGTCGTAACCAGGACTTGATGTTAGCATTGTCAACCCATTCAATCCAAGCTGGAAAGGATACAATTGCCAAGAAACTGACATTGCGACAGGTATAGTTGATTATTGATTAATTGAACCTGCTGTTATGGACCCTTCTATATATAGAGAGTGTCCTTACATTTTTCTCACCTTTTAGATCTTTGATTATCTTGTTTCAGGCAACTGACAGAAGAGATGCCTTAGCAAAGTTTATTTATGCAAGTTTGTTTGACTGGCTTGTGAAAAAAATGAACAAGTCTCTTGAAGGCCGCAAACTACATATGTGGAGATCCATTGATATCCTTGATATCTATGGATTTGAGTCATTTAAGGTAACTATATCATTTAGACCTCTTAATTCATGCTTCTACCAGTCATCTTGTTGATGATTACTCTGTGCCATTTCAGAACAACAGTTTTGAACAATTTTGCATTAATTATGCAAATGAGAGGCTGCAACAACATTTCAATCGGCACCTATTCAAACTTGAGCAGGAGGTAACCATCCTACAAGTTTGAAAGATTCTTTTATTGGATAGCCATTTTAGATAAATCACATTTTTGAGAATACTGATGCAAAAAGTTCCAAGTATCTTGATATATATTTACAATTATATATTTCTAGACATATATATTGTGTTTTGTTCGATAAAACATGTGTGTTTCTGTGAACTTACATGTTTACATATTGTAGATAAAGCACCTTTTAGCTTCTAATTTCTACACAAGGTCCAACTTGAATTAGGAGAAATTAGGAGTGTAAACTAAGAAGTAAATGCAACTAATTTGTTGAGTTTTCTCGCACTTGGTTGTGTTACATAATCTATCTAGTTTACACATAGTGGCAAATGAACTTGTAGCAGAATCTTCCATCTCCCATTAGATCTCCTTAGAATGCACAGGTAGTTGATAAGTTGCCATACAAATTGCTATCAAGAGAACGGATATAGCCAAGACTTGATATTTACTAACAATTTTAGCATTGCATTTCTTACTTTCTCTAAGATAAAACTCTCCTCAATTATATCCATTTTTTCTACAATTTATTATAACCATCATTTGTTTTGTTTTTCTTTTGTCCTTGTGTAGTTATGTGTCATTTTTTTGGTTCAACTTTTGAAGCTTTTTAGCATGTCAGATCTTTTTCTTGCCTTCTTGCAAACTAGATCCTTGGACTACTTAACATCATCTATTGACGTCAGGAATATGAAGAGGATGGGATTGATTGGACCAAAGTTGATTTTGTAGATAACCAAGGATGTCTGGATCTGTTTGAGAAGGTATTTTAGTGTCTTCACTTTTCAGTACTATCAGCTCTTGCTGTGCTTATTAGTTTTTTGAGCGTCTCGTTGCACACATTTGTACACACAGGTGTTAGATGCATCGTACTTTATCTTTGTGTTGTGAGAATTGAAAAACTGTACAACAGATTTGGAAATGATCTAAAGATTGGATTGCTATTGATAAATGTATCTCATCTCTTTGGAATTGGCATCTGAAACTGAAATGCATGCTTATCTGCTTCAAGTGATGACTCTATTATGTTGCTGGTTTCTGCAGAAACCATTGGGACTACTGTCTTTATTAGATGAGGAGTCAAATTTCCCAGGTGCTACGGATTTGTCATTTGCCAATAAGCTCAAGCAACACCTGAACACTTACCCTAGTTTTAAAGGCGAGAGAGGAAGAGCTTTCGGCGTACAACATTATGCCGGAGATGTGAGTAATGAAGGCCCACTTTGAGTTTATCCAATTTTTCTCCATTACACTCTTTGCGTCTATTGGATTTTGATTAGAGGAATCAAAATCTTATGAGTCAGATGGACACTGTGCCTTCTGCTCATTCTTCTTCTTTTTGGAAGTGGTGATTAAATTTCACTAGATTATGGATTAGATACCATCTAAGCATTATATGTATGATTAAACATTCTAAGCTTATACAAAGTTAAAAACATTGAAAATTTTAAGGGCATTATCATGCTGAAACATTTTCTTGTGAATTTTATCTGCAAAAATGAGATTACAAGAAATTTACAACTTTAATCATAAAGCCCTAATTCTTGCTCATATTAGTGGTAATTCCTAGAACTATTACTGAACGTTTGATCCTTGAGAACGTATCTTGATTTTTGACATCACATTATTTGGAGATAAATTTTCTTAATGCTCTTTCTCTCTGTGTAATATGATGCTTAAAAACTATCACCTTTATCCAGACCTGATTGATTCAAGAATGCAAATGTTTGGAGTCAAACCTCTTACATTTAAACATCTTTTCTCGTATGGATTTTGATCAGGTTGTATATGATACAAATGGCTTTTTGGAGAAGAACCGAGATCCACTGCACTCAGAATTCACCCAACTACTAGCATCGTGCGGTTGCGAACTACTAAAAATGTTTGCCTCCAAAATGCCTAGCATGTCCCCTAAATTAACAAGTTCATCAAATAAATTTGGCGGAGTGGAATCCTCAACCCAGAGTGTCTGTACAAAGTTCAAGGTACCTATAATTTGCTGTCGTAAGGTAGAAAAAGTTGTGCAAATATTATATAAAACAGTATCTATGAATATATGAATTAAGAGTCAAATTTATTCAAAAATGAAAAGATAATTACATTATTGAAGGGTAAAAAAATTCTGGAAGTTGTGAATGATTGTCCTTGACTGAGGTCTTCATGGTTATATGCACGCAATCCTAACCCCCTTCTCCCTCCACCTAGAATCTCTTTTGTATTGCTCTAAACTTCTTTCTTCTTTTTTGAAATGTTCAAGCTTATGCTATGTGCTCAGAAATTTTGCTTTGCTATAGGGTTCAATATTATCATTTTTCTTTTCCGCAATGACTTGTTTTAAAACCGTGAGCATTTACTTCTAATCATGTAGGCTCAACTGTTCAAATTAATGCACCAGTTGGAAAACACCACACCTCACTTCATTCGCTGTATAAAACCAAATGTGAAACAGCTTTCTGGTTTATTCGATCAAGATCTCGTCCTGCAGCAACTTCGTTGTTGTGGCATTTTGGAGGTTGTGAGGATTTCTAGATGTGGATATCCTACTCGGATGACACATCAAGAGTTTGCAGGAAGGTATAAGATGCCAAGACCCATTCATTTATCCAAGCATTCACATTATGCTTTGTTAGTTCAATCTTGTTTCTTAGCATAAAACTGAAAATAATTTAGGTATGGGCTTCTACTCTTGGATGCAAGTGTACCTCAGGATCCATTAAGCATATCTGTTGCTATTCTCCATCAATTTAATGTCCTGCCTGAAATGTATCAAGTTGGATATACTAAAGTGTATCTTCGGACAGGCCAGGTTTGTGTTAATACCTCCATGAAAGTTGCACATGCTTTTGTTCAATTCCTGAGATATATAGTTTAATGGTGATGGTTTTTCACAAACGTCATATATGTTATTTCTTATGGGATTCTAATATTAAAAACTGGAAGATATCCTGAATCATGTATGATTATGCAGCTGTATTAGAATCTGTTTGGAGCTTGTTTGTCTACTTATATACACTCCATATAATTGATATTGAATGAGATCTAAATTCCAGCAACATATCATTGAATGGCGGGCCGGTGGATTTTGGTTATTACAACCAATATGTAGAACATGAACCCATTGACCTTGCGGCTCAATGGGAGACAATGTTTAGCTTAAAACAAATATTAAAAAAGAAGTTTGTAGCATACAAGCTCTTCTTGCCACTAGCTCCTTTCTGTTTTGATCATAGGATATGCTAAGTTGGAATTTTAGCTTACTGCAAATTTTATACTGGTTAGTATATGCTTTCTCTCTCCAACCAAGTTTTCTTACTCTGATGTTGTCTAATTCCCTCAAATTGCAGCTGCATCTCTCTTCTAGTTCTACATTCTCTTGCTTTTCTGTCCTTATTGTTTCTTCTAGTTTCTTTTTTCTCCTCTAATATTTCTTCCTCATAGCTTCTTTATCTCAATGACAAGAAACTTTGTGGAATTTAGTCTTTTATCAGTTTGAGCACCAAAGAAACAATCTACATTTGAATTACCAACTGTCTAATAGGTATAAAGTGTGTTGAAGTATACTAATCCAAATTCTTGAGATCAAGAGGTATAAAAAATGCTTTCAATGGAAGCCTTGTTCATTCATTGCATCAAGAAAATGATTTATGTAGGAAATGTCACGAGACCTTCAGATTATTTCTTCTAAATTATTAGTTCATTTTTGTTTTACTGTTTCACAGATTGGTAAATTGGAGGAGCGCAGAAGACAATTTCTACAAGGAATAGTTTGTATCCAAAAATGGATCCGTGGTTTTAAGATGCGCTGTTACTTCAATGAAGTTACAAAAGGAATAACAACAATACAATCATGTAATACTTGATTTTTCTATAAGCTTTTAAATAATTTTGGCAGAAAATAGGAATTTTTGATGTTATTGTTATTATTTGCACATTGGAACACTTGTTCCCATTATTCTAGTTTCAGTTTCCTTTCTGCAATGATTGATTGGATGTTTGAAAACTTGTTGTTCCTATCACCCTTACTGTTATTCAATTTAGTTGCTTTCAAAATGCAGTCATCCGTGGTGAAAACGCCAGAATGAAATGTAATTCAGTTGCACGTTGGACAACTAGTGGCCCCAGAACAATTGATGAGCATTTGATTGCAACTATACATTTACAGTCAGGTAATAGCTATGTTTTACGTTGGAAAATTTGAGTTCCTTTATTAACAGACTGGTCTTACTCTTTTTATGTTGCAGTTGTCCGTGGGTGGCTAGCTCGGAAGCAATTTTATGACGAATGCAACATGAAGCAGTTGAGTCATGAGAATACAAATTATAAAAGAAGACATGACAAAAAGATATCAGAAGTTAAGGTACTTGATGCGTCCTGATAATTGGTCCAAGCGATGTTCTCTTCTATGTTGTTGGGCAAAGTTAAGATTTAGGAGTTAGCCTTTGCAGCAAATTTTTTTTTTATAAGCAAATCTTTCTTCTTGTTCTTCTTCCTTCTTTCTCACACAGACAGGCACCCAAATAAACTCAATTCTTCTCTTTTGCAACAGTTCTGATTTAGACGTACTTTCATTCAGTTTTTTGTAATTAACAAGTTCCATAACCTGGTCCATGACATATTGTTTTGGACATTTTTTTTTTTCAGCTCATGATTATACTTTGTTTGCATGATTGTGGGTCTGCAATTTCTATTACAGATGGGCTAGAAAGATTTGATCAGTAATATGATCTGTTGTGTGCATTAATTAATTTAAGGATTTATTGGCCCTTAACATTAAGAATATTATGATAATGACTTCTCAATGCCTTTCAGATAATTACAATTATGATGAGTTATGAGGGCCTTCTAGATATGAAAGTCATAAATTTGTCAAAGGAGAAAAACAGATATTTATAAATTGTTTCTTTATTTCTCTCTATTGTAATAAATATGAGGTCTAAGGAATTTACATCTGTTGTCCGTCTAGATCATGCCTCAAGAACAGGTTGACGCTCAGAACTCACTTTTGACCGAGCTCCAAAAGAGAGTCGTCAAGGCAGAAGCTGCTCTGGGACAAAAGGAGGAAGAAAATGCTGCTCTAAGGGAGCAACTACAACAATTTGAGAGAAGGTGGTCGGACTACGAAGCAAAAATGAAAACGATGGAAGAGATGTGGCAAATGCAGATGGAATCTTTGCAAGTGAGTGTTTTTTTTATATGAAATTCATTAACATTGGTTGTGGAAACTCGTAATATGAAATTCATTCAAAGATTAGATTAAAGCAAGTATTCCACATATATGTAGATTTCTGTGTAAATGGATAATTGTCATGTTGTCAGTAGAAAGATGTCAACTGAATCCTAGAAAAATTTCTCGGCTCATGCACTAGGGGAGTCGCTGTAGCGTGGTGCATTTAATGCTATTCCTGACCACTATTTGTGATTTCTTCTCAGGTGAGTCTTGCTGCTGCCAGAAGGAGTCTTGCGACTGATAATAGTGCAGGCCAACCTAGAAAACTTGAATCTTGTGCATCACCTCGTTGCTATGATTATGAGGACAATGTGGCTGCGGGGTGCCGAACTCCTGGTGGAACCACAGCCATCAAAGTTTCTGGTTCAATTCCTGATTTCAAATCAGGCAGAGAGCCTAGTTGCTATATAAATGCAGTCAGCAATCTGGCAAAGGAATTTGAGCAAAGAACACAGAATTTTGAGGATGACGCCAAACAACAGCTTGAGGTTAAAACAGGGCAATCAGTTTTCAGCATACATCCTGATGAGGAACTAAGAAAGTTGAAACTAAAGTTTGAGACATGGAAGAAAGACTATAAAATCAGATTACGGGAGACCAAAGTAAGACTCCATAAATTTGGTCTTGGTGAAGTTGAAAGGAGTCGACGCAAATGGTGGGAGAAGTTAAGCTCGAGAGGATTTTAGAGGTTCCATATTTTGATCTTTGATGATGGTTTATATAAATGTGGTCAGTGATTCGAGGTATAAGAAATTAGAGAAGCCATTGGTTTCCACTTGCTGGAGGATTGCTGGGCATAGATGGCAGCTGGAATGGTTTATCATTTGCCATCAGGTTAGAGCAATTGGAGAATTATTTTTAAAGTGTCTACCAATTGTCAATAGCCTGTATGTTTGTTGGGAAATAGTCCTGTTCCCAGTGTAGATTTAGAATTAGATAATTTGTGTATATTCTAGTGCCATCGATGAAATGGCAAACACGGCAGCACCAAGATTACGAAATGACATTTGTGCATATTGCCTCTTCATCTATCTTGATTCCATCATTCTGGGTCATCAACTACTCTTAAGAAGCTTTGAATCGGATGATTTTGCTTTTCTTTGGACCTTTACAGGAACTGAGCATAATCATAGCGTGTTAAGGTTTAACAATATAGATAAGGCTGAAGCTTGACTTTAACTTCAAAATGAAGCTTGAACTTGGCTACTCAAATTTTGTAAACTCGACTTAACCAAGAACTAGTCATCATTAAGCTGGATTTCAACAATTTAGTCAAGTTGATGATTCACAGTTCCGTATGTCCATATCTGATGTTTAGGAATGTCAAGCAGGCGTCTCTAGATTTTTCATATCTTTTATTATAATCATTAAACTATGTGAAAATGGTTGAGCCAGTTATTACGTAAATCAAAATTGGTTGTTTAAAAGTAGTCAATTTGAACTCACTAACGCAGCGTTCAAGTTCTGCCACTGGTCGTCCTGGTAGTTGAGTTAGTGAGAAGTTTGATGGATCCGACATAAATTTTGTGCGACTGATGATTGCAGAACAAAAATAAAACTCGATTTACATTACACATCGATGAAGCAATATTTTGTTTTAAAACCTAATTAAGTACTCAAAGTGTTAATGGTCCAGGCAGATTTTCCACTCGAATCGAGGCACCGTAAATATCAAATTTATGATCCTGGCACAAACTTGGTAGCGTAGACCCAGGCATTGTTGGCCACAGGGTTGTCAAGGTGGTCCAACAAGTTCTCCAGAGGACCTTTTCCAGTAACAATAGCTTGAACAAAGAAACCAAACATGGAGAACATTGCTAACCTGCCGTTTTTGATCTCTTTGACCTTGAGCTCGGCAAATGTGACTGGATCATCGGCGAGGCCCAAAGGGTCGAAATATTGACCACCAGGGTAGAGGTCATTGCCCTCTCCAACTCCTGGAAGACCGTTGATGCGAAACCCTTCAACGAGTCCCATTAGAACTACTTGGAAACCGAGAACTGCTAGGATGCTTTGAGCGTGAACGAGGTTTGGGTTCCCCAAGTAATCCAGTCCACCCTCTGAGAAGATTTGAGCTCCTGCCTTGAACCACACTGGCTCTTTGAAGTCCACTTTCAGCCATTTCTCAAGGACCTCTGGGGTTATGCAGCCTAGTGCTCCAAGCATTGCCCATCTTCCATGGATCACCTAACAATTGTAAAGTCAAATGTTGTGTTTTGGCATAGCTAATACATTCTTAAGAGTTCAGTATCAGTCACAGAAAAACCATGAGTTGATGTTGGTCTAACCGCTACTTGTATGAAAAATTCAGTATCAGTCACAGAAAAACCATGAGTTGATATCTGTTTGATCACTACTTGTATGAAAAAGACATATGTACAAGCACAAAAACATTATTTTCTTCAAAAGTTCGTTGGATTGTGTCTTACAACTTCTCAACTCTCATTTCAGCAAACTCAGTTCTTATAGTCAAAAGAAACTCAAAAAGGTAAGAATAATGTAGAGAAAAAAGTGGTTACCTCACTTTTCAAAAAAAAAAAGTGGTTACCTCAAGAGCCCTGTTCCTAGCAAAAGCCTCAGGATCGGCTGATAAGCCTGCAGTGTCCCATCCATAGTCACCTGGGAATTCGCCGGTCAGGTAAGATGGAGTCTGAGCTGAAAAGGGTCCCAAGTACTTCACTCTGTCAGGTCCGTACCACAAGTCATTTCCCTAAGAAGGATTATTGCCATACGATACGTATCAGCTTCAACAAACTCATCTAAACTTGAGACAGAGTGAGAGAAATGAAGAATAATTACCATGATGTACTTGCCATTGCCCATAGACACAACATCTCTCAAAGAGTTGGCATTAGAGCTTCTTTGGCCAAGAAATGTGGTTGGCCTGAGGATAGTGCTAGAGCTAGCAGTTGCGGTCATTAGCACTGACGACATAGTTTAATGATTCGGCTCTCTTACAGACACAACCCAGAATAGCCTCTTAGAAGCAGAGAAGATTACATGGAAATATGTGAAAGGGAAGTGCCAATTTTATGTATGAAGGAAATGACAACACAACCAACGAGTGGCTAAGAATGCAATTGGACTAGTGGTGGGGATCCTTGAGCCCTTAGTAAACCAATCAAAAAGCTACAAAGGATTTTGAAGTATCACTACTGATCTACATCTATCCACATGTTATCTTTGTATAAAGCTTTAGATAGTTAATGTTAATATTTCCACTTGGATATTCTTCAATGTGGTGCTCAGGCCACAACTAATTTGTCCGGATTAAATAGTACTAGATTCTCCATTCTTGTCCTGGGCTCAGCCTCTATGACAGCATTGCTTCGTATTACTTCAATACTTGAATTGGATTGGACATCTGTTAATCGATTTCAGAGAAACAGAGGACCTCCAACTACCGAGAAAATATAATCTTTTTCATAACCATAATCTTGATTTCCATCTTGTTAACGATCAGGGCTTGATTAGAATACGTTAACGGTATTCTCACGTCTTTACCTGACATAGAGTTTTACAGAATTAACGCTTTAATACTAAATTGGGTAGGGGCCGCGCGAACGCAGGCCCCCTCTACCACAAATAATGACGTAGGCTCTCCCAATTTTGGAAGACCTTAGAGAGGCACCTCCCTTGTGCAATAGAGGCTACCTTCCTAGGCCATAGGCCTTCTTGATCGCCTATTGACCCCGTCCAGGTAAGTATGTTTCACTGTTCACCTAAGCCCTTTACTTATATTACTTGCCCTTTTCACACATTTCTCGCATGCCCAGTATGGGTTCAAAAATCACAATCATGTCTGATATCTAATGAGATGATGTACTCTTCTCTTACTATATTCCTCTTTGGCTTTCAGTTAGTTGCAGAACATACCCCTAATTCCACAAGTAAAATAATGGTTTTGCTTGATCCACAAAAATTAATATCTTTATTATTGGCATTAGTATTGTTATTATTGTTAAATTTATGATTATTAATGTTAGTATAATTATTATAATTATTAGTATTTCTATTATTATGATTATTTTTTACTATTATATATATATATATATATATATGGTATTTTTATTGTATTTTATTAATTCCTATTATTAGTATTATATTATATTTTTATTTATTTATTTTTTCGGTTTTTTATAATTTTTCTTTTATTTATTATTCATTTATTTATTTATGGGTTAATTACTAAAAAAACTCAACTTTAATCAAATTTTCAATTATAGCCCGAAATTTAAAAAATAGCAATAAAATGTATAAACTTTCAATTTCTTTCAATTCTAACTCGACGTTAGCCTCACCATTATTTATGCTAATGTGGCACCGTGACATGTCAATGAACTCTTACTAATTAGACACGTCAACATCATTAAAAGGAGATTGTCTTATTAGTAAAACGACGTCGTTTTATAGTAAAATTAAAATGATGACGTTTGGATTTTGGAGAAAGCTTCAGTCTATGTTCTCCCACCCTAAATCCTTAATTTCGTCTTTTGTCATGCACTCTTACTCTCACGTTGACGTTTTCTCAAACCTAAATGGTGACAAAGGGTATGGATGTTGTTGGGACCCGATCTGGGAACCGGACCCTAATCGTAAAAAACAGAAAACAGAAACAACAACAAAGTGTCGGAACGTATCAAACGGATTTCAAAACCAAACGAAAGCAACATACAAAGCGAAAGTATCGAATCACAACGAATCAAATCGGAAACCAAAATAAAGCGGATGAGAGCGAAAGAAGCGAAAACGAATCGAATACAAAGTTAAATCGAATTGTCTCAGAAAGCAATCGAAATGAAATACAAATTCCGATATCCGATAAAATACACTTATAGAAAAACTATGGCGTTGGAAACCTTAAGACAAAACCAATCCGAAAATCGGTGTAAATTTTTTTTATTATTCATCTTTCGTACAAAACAAAGCAATTTCCCCTTTTTGGAAATTCATCCTCATGTAAATCTCAATTCATAAAAATCTTCTTCTACATTCATACATATTCCAAAATTTCATCTTTTAACCAAAGTCTTATTTGACTTTTTTTTCCAAAAATTGGGCAGCATAACGGCTGTATTTTAGAAACCCAAAACCTACAAAGGGTTTTAAACACACTTCTATATGCTAAACCAATTCACACAAATTCATCGGACCTCCCGTCCGAAATCCCAACATAAACAAACACAATTCTATACCTAAAACACTTCAATAAGTCTCAAACACAAATCAGAATCATCGGACCTCCTGTCCGGAATCCATAACACAATCAAATCATCATCCATATTCAAATTCGCATTCATATCTTAATCCAATATACAATTCATAATTCAATCCAATACACCATTCTAGAATTCATATACAATCACAATTCATATTCCATAATCATACATAAACTTATATCTCAATTCAATACACAAATTTCATAACTCTTCATAATTCATACATCTCAAAATAATTGCTTACAAAAATATTAATGGCATTCCAAGCCATGTACAAAACCAATATAAAAAATTCATCATTCACATTCCAAAATAAAAACATTTCAAACCTTAATGACATTTTCAAGCCATATACAAAACTAAAATTCCAAATGCATAAAACACAAGACAAGTACGATCGACCAGATGCCTTGACTTCCTTTCATCCGATCTCCTGCTTGATACCTGAAGATGGGGATGAAAGGGGGGTGAGCTTGGTAGCTCGTGGATAACATGTTTATAAAATGAACAATAAGCAAAAACCTTTGCAAAACTCATTCTCCATTTATAATGACTTCCCAACATCAAAAGCTTATTTTTCAAACTTTTCAAAATCATTCAAGTCATTCATAATCAGTTTTTAAAACTTTCACGGTTGAAAACCTCAATTTCTCATTCATCGAAATTCCAAAACTTTTCACAATTCATAAATAAAATCGAAATATGAATGCATCACCTATAAACAAAATCAACAACATATAACACATTAGAATGGTTTGGGTCGGCCCAAAACGGAATGTACTGCACATTTTCACATAGCGGTCCTGTGCAACTGTGAACAGAACATATTACACTTTCTCGTATAGCGGTCCAGTGTAGCCGTGAACTTATGGGTGTCCGAAATCGGAGCTTCAGTGCCACTAGCAGGCAGGCGGGAGAAGCATTTAAAAACGAGACAAGTGCACTTGACTCAAATTTATGGGACCTAACCAAACCCACATAACACATATCACACTTAAAATTTGTTTTGCCCGAAGGCACATTTCAAAACCTTATTTATCATATCGCGTCATATCAAACAAATTTCATTCATAATTTTCCCCA
>JANIJH010000225.1:79414506-79438389 GCA_024520975.1 Erythroxylum areolatum | reverse complement strand
ATGCTCGATTTGTAGTTTATGTTCACTTCCATATAACAATTATTAGAAAAGCCTAAACTTGTAATTTGATCCTTATATTTAGCATTCTTTCTAATTTTCTGCTTCTAATAAATATTCTTGTTTTATTTCATTAATCTAAGAATTGGTTGTGATTTGGTGTTTCACTAAAAAATATTGCCATTGATAAAGACTAGTTGAATATTTCTTAACAAATTATAACAATATAATTAAAAGTAATATCGTTTATTTGAAGACAAAATAAAATTATTTTCTAAATGAAGAGATTAAAATATAAACTTTAACATTACAGGGTAAAGAGAACAAATTGGAGCTTACGCAAATATATATTATCCATATTTAAACCTCAAATATATATTATTCATATTTAAACAAAAAAGATCTTAGTATCCAATTTTTATAAATGAAGTTTTCTCAGACCGAAAATAAGTACAAGAACACAAAACAAATTATTTACGAAAAAAATGGATATCAAACACTACGCATTTTGTCAAACACTTACTATGCATTAACCTCTTCATCCCTTATTCAAGACAAATTCTCAATCTTTTTTCATTATTCTCCAACAAATATATAGCTCATCATTAACAATCAGTAATTAACAATCAAAACCAAATAAAAACTCCATATGAACCAAAAATATCATCCACAGATTGTTATTCATCGGAGAAAGGAGAGTAAGGAGAAGAGGAAGATACCCTCGGTTAAGACCGCCGGAGAAGACGACGCCAACGACACAGGACCTCCACGACGACAGCACAGCTCCAAATGACGATGATGGAAGCAAAGGGAGGTGACAGATCGATGGAGGAGAGGAAGACGACGCAGGCGCGCATGGGGTGGGGGTTTAGGTAAATGATGTCATTTTAGTTATGTTTTAAACATTTATAACTTAACGTAAACGACATTGTTTGGATTTAAACCAAACGACATCGTTTTTGTTAAGTTATAAATGTTATACCACCAACCTGAAAACAACATCGGTTGCTTTTAAACCAAACGATGTCATTTTGGTTATGTTTTATACGTTTACAAAAATAGGAAAAATGACGTCATTTCGTTTAAATCCAAATGACGTTATTTTCTTCAACAACTGAAGAGGTTCTTAAGTTAACCAAAATGACGTCGTTTCAGGATAACCAAATGACATCATTTTTGTTGAGCTGAAAGATGATAAATTATAACGACATTTATCGACGGAATTTACTAACGGATTTTATACCGCCACTAAAGTTTATTTTCCAACCAACATTGTCGATGCATATCGTTTTTTTGTCGGTCATTACCAACGAAAAATTTTCGACCACTAAACTTCCATCGCTATTATGTTCTTTTCTTGTAGTGAAGCTAAAGAAGCAACTCCAAAGTGGAAATAGCAATGCCTAAATAGTGGTATAAAGAAGGTGTGAATAATGCTCAACCTTATTATTATTAACCTATAGATGTTATTGCTTCTTATAGTCTAAGATATAAAGCTCATTTAATATGTGACTATAGAGTAATCTTTGTAATAGTTTTGTTAGTGAAATGAAAAGTTATTTGAGAGAAAGAAGAATGACTTTTCCAAGTTATAGATGTTAAATCTTTTATGATGATTGAACAAATAAAAGATACGAGGCCATTATCAAATTTTAGTTTATTCTACTAAAGGGGTGATGTTTTTAAAGTCCATTAGTGCATCTAGGCTTATAGGAACGTCGATACATTGTTAGAGATATTTGATGAAATTGTAAATGAATTTAGGTCTTAAAACATTATAAAATTCATCCATGAAGTTGTAAAGCATGTATAATTATTTTATGGGACTAATGCTAAAATATATAAATGTTAGATACTTTCCTATTGTTGATGAAACTATGTTGAAAGAGAGAAAATGACCAAGTTCATTTATAATGATGCTTGGGTTTTAAATTTGACAAAAAATGAGTTCATTAATAGTAAAAATTTGTGTAGTCTTACTATTATAAGAATTGCAACTAATTCTTAACATTTTAATGTTCTGTTTAGATAAAAAAGGGACTAAGATAAATATTTATAAGTGATAAATATGTTTCATCTTAGTATGCTATATCTTGTGTTGAAATAGATATTTCCGTTTATACTTGAAAATAATAAATTTTGGTTTCAATGTTAATTTTACTTTCAAGTTTGTGATCCTTTAATGAGAGTAATTCATCTGGCTAATAATGATTTTACTTTTATAATGCTAGAGAGGGTGAAGGAAGCAATTGGTTTCAATATAAAATTAGGTCGTCTTTATATACATCTTATCTTGTAGTAATTAAATAAAGATGTGAAAGATAACTTTATTCTCCGTTGTTTATTATTGGGGTATATCTAAATTTGACTATTTAAGTTAGAACAAGTTTTATACGGAAACTTAAAGTTAATAAAGAAATGTTATTAGCTATCATAACCATTGTTTCATAAGAAAAGATGTAAAATTTCCTTAGCTTATAAATAAAAGTATACAAGGATGCATGTGGTGATTTTGAGATACTCATTGTAATATGTCAAAGAGACAAACTTAATGAAACTCTTTAATTCTTCATTTTTTATTAGTTATTTAAAATTAATAATCACTTTATTATGTTATAAGATTATTTTTGTTGTCTTACATTATGTTATTTTTGTTGTCTTATAGTTACTTGATATAACCAATTCAGAAAGGATATTCTAGAATTGAAAATGTTTTTAATTCAAATTCTTGGTCAATACATAAGTGTAATTGGATGTAAAAGGAATTGAAACGCATTTGACTCTATTCATTCCAAAGAAGAAATACATTGGAACATAAAAGTATAAATGATTTGGTGTTTGTTTGATATAACTTGAAACTTCGATAAAGATATGTTGTTATCATTATTAAATTGAATACAAAATTTTATAATTTCTTAATAATTTAATTTAATTTGTTTATTATAACTCTTAAGAGAATAAGTAGGTTTATATATCCAATTTGTCCTGATCATATCATTCTTTTAGTAAATTCAGTTTCAAAAGAATGAAGTTTATAGACGAGAGTAATTTGGAAGATAATTTTATATAGGAAAGTATTGCTATCTTATTTAGTGTAATAGTTTTAAATAATGGTGACGATGGGATTCTCCTTAATGATGAAGACTTCATGCTAAATGAAAACTGAGATCAATGAGATTTATGCAAGTCTGTAATGGAGTAAGGTTTTGAGTTTTGAGTTTTTATTTTTCATTTTTTAATTTTACTTGTATTTGATATATATGTTAAATTTTATATATGCAATGTAATATAATACTTTTAAATGTAAGTGTTTTTGTTTCATGTTTTACTTTTACTTTACACTGTTTCTTGGTACAAACTCTTGTTCTTATACTTATGGACCTTTATTATTCTAATTATATGATACTTTAATATAATCAATGTAATATTTTAAATACATTGTATTATTTTTAATTTTATTTAATTATATGTATGAAAGTTAAATGACATTTTTATATTATTTTTAATTTTATATAATTATATATATGAAAATTAAATGACATTTTTATATTAATTATAGTTATTGTTTATATAAGAAATATGTCAAAAGTAATCCAATATGAATCTAAGAAATATGGTTGTTATATTAAATATATATTATTATGATTTTTTAAGACAAGATTGAAGTAAAATTTAAAATGATGTAGCCTAATAAATTGAGGGACAATTTTGTAAAATTATTTGAAATGATACTCAATATTAATTAGTACTAGTACCATATCATACTAGAACCAAGTATGGTACAGTATTTGCAATATTGGATTATGTAATAGTTTTAGAAATTTTGGTAGGTTTGGTTTTTATCATATTACTTTGAAAGCGAAAGCAATTTTACTTGTAGTTTAATACGAGGTGGTTTAAGTGGTTCGCTAGGTTGTTTTAAGGTTTTCAAAGGATCAAAAGTATTTTATTTAAATTTTATAATTATTTTAAATTTATTTTTGGAAAAATAAAACATTTTAAAATTCAACAATTATTTGATAAATATACCTTAAATTTAAAATGTTTTAAATACATAAATTTTAAAAAATAGTTTTGATAATTAAAATATAAATTAACAAATAGATATTATTTTATTGATAATCTTTTATTAAATTGTTTATTAAAATATATCTTAGTATTTTATTGATAGTTTTTATTAATCTTTAAATTTTATTTAGTATTTAATCATTAATGATAAAATATAATTATAATGACATTCACATTAATTATTGAACAAAATTTTATTAAAAATAGAGATAAAAACAAAAAATAAAAGCTATAATAAATAAATCGAATAAAAAAAGAAAACAACTACAGATTTGCTACGTCACGAGCGCCTAACGAGCTACGCGTAGAACATCAAGGGCTCGCTTACTAAATAAGGAACACCTATCTTAATAATAGGGTATTTGTTAATCAGACTTCAGAAATGGCAATAACATCGTGGATGATGGGATTATGGCATATATGTATCCTTTATTGATAAAATTATTAAGAACGACTATATCAATTTGTATTTTATTTCAAATAATATAAACGAAAAATTAAATTATGAAGGTGTAAAACAATTTTTAACTAAAGATTAAAATTACAATAAGTCGTAGCAATAGCAATCCATTCTGACGTTTAGTCCGTTGTTATTCTCAGACAGATGGACCCTAATTAAGATTCATAAAACATTGTAAATGGCAGGATATCTTCTTATCTGTTCGGCTATTACTCAGGTAAGACTTTCTAATATCTTTCTCCAGACTCCGACCTGATCATAATCATACAAATCTTTCTGATCCCTTGAACATGCTCTATCATGAAGAACATTATAGTAAGATTATATTAATTATGTATTCGTGCTTGCCAAATGAACATGTAATGATAGTTAACAACGCATCCTTAAGTTTAAATTGTTAGCCATTCCATAAGTAGTACGCCATGCCAGACAGTCTGTGTGTTGATGGGGGTGAATAATACCAAGTGATAAAAAATTAAAAAACACAAGTCTATTAATTATTCAAAAACAATATCAATTACCTTGTTAAAGAAGCACGAAAAAATGTAGTTCTATTTAGACCATTATGATCTGTATGATTGCATTACACTTCAGGCTAAAGCTAGCAGACACCACAAATATGTAGAATATCATAATATGCCTATCTGCTTCGGTCACGCTGCCATGCCATGCATGGTTCAAGGTTTTATACAACTAAATATCAATGGAGTGTGATGTATATTACCCTAAATATAGAAAGGATAATCATTGAAGTTTATGATCATCAATACTGGAAAGTTCTTGAATTTCCTATTTTCTGGCCAGCTGGCTTCACCTCTTTGCTGATGGTAGAGAAAGACCAGCTAGGATCCATTTCGCAAACAAGTATAGATTAAATAATCCTGTGGTCCTAACATGGGAAAAACTAAACAATTAGAGTGGAAAATTTTCGTTGCCATATTTGGTGCCGCAAAGCAGTTTTCTTATTTACGTCTCTAGAGTCTACTTGTGTTGGAATAACAATTCTATTAAGAACACCATAAAATCATAAAGGATAACTGAGTTTTCTTTAATAATAATTTCCGAGTGTTGAAGCAGCTTCATCAATGCCAGCAGAGAACCTGGATAATGTTTTAGGTAGTCTACCAAATATGTGCTCATTGTTGAGACAAGGTAGCAAAAGGGTTGTTGCATGACTTACTTAATTGATATTTGCAGTAACCAAAACCTAATTTTAAAATCGGGTGTTTCTATACTGAGTGTACAATCTCATTCTTCATAATAAACTATATAGCTTTTGGTTGAACCATAACCGGAAACCCCTTTACTATTTTGAGCATGGAGAATTATGCACACTTCATTTCATGTGCCACCAAACATAAAGACATGATAGTGCGATTACACTTTTTTGCGCTTATAAAACTTTACTTTAGCTTGATGTTGAACCCATTTTCACGCGGATGTCATACAGCGTGTCCCAAGGTTCCTCTGGATTGTATATGTAAGTGAGAAGGGTCTACAAGCAATGGCATTGGTAGTCAAATTTCCAAGCCTCCTTCTGGCCTTAGTTTGAATAACAGGTGGAAACTTTCTTTCTTTCTTTTTAATTTCTTTTGCACTAGGAAGTTCATTAATAATTGGGTTGTCACTATCAGTATATCTCAGTTGATATTTAAAAATATATTTGACCAAAACTCGTGTTCTTATTGGTGCAAGTCAAGAACTTATGAGGGATTGAAAGGGATTGTTTAATATTATAAGCTCTTTTCAGGGAAAACTTAATCCCAGCCACTCAATCCTTCAATGGCACAAGATAAGGAAATAAGATATGGTAGCTGTCGAGTCATCGAGTAACGTACACGGTGAATAAACAAGATGACCAAGAAGCCAAAAACCGTGGATCAGCTGTGCTCAAGCCATGGCTTCACCTTGCGGGGCTAAGTTAATATATCAAATAATTATTAGCAGTGAACATCTATTTGCTCATTACTGTTGCTGTAGTTGACGTCCTTTGAAGAGACAATACATATTCTTTGATTTCAGTTCCGTTTTAACCACTTTTCCTTAACGTAAATTAGTTGTCGAAACATTTTTTTCTACCAGTACTGCTGACCTTAATTTTAACCAGTTATGAGCCCGTCCATAGATTCATTTTGGATTTTCCAATTATGAGTTGATGATTGAATCTCAGTAAGATGTGGCGCCTAACTCCAATATATAGCTTAGCTATATGGGTTTGGAAAATTTCTATTCTCTTAAAGATCTCATTCTCAAGAAATTGCAATCCCCACCCCGTTGTACAAATTCTTTCTATAATTAAATAGTACAGCACATCCCCTTTTTAGGCTTGTCCCAGGATTTTGAATAACGGGTCGTGTATGTTACAATAGCTGCATGCGGTGTAATATAGAAATAAAACTTGGGACATCCGAAACAATTACAATTAGAGATATGTTTATAAATCGAATTACAGATATTAAAGTCGCTGTTAAGAAAGTTTTAGATCTGTTACAATGTTGCATTGCTCCTAGTTTCCGACAAAGTTTCCAGTCTCACTGGGGATTTACAAAATTGGTTTGATTTCTAAGCTGTAACCTGCTAAGAAATGGGGAAGTGGAATTCATGATATCGATGATCTTATCTCGCCTTTTACTCCGAGCAATAAATATCGGCGGCGTAGTAATTGCAATTTGCAAGCTTTAGAATTGGACTGCATGTTCTATGTTTGAATGATGTGACAAGAGCCTAGTGATCACACGGGACCCAGTATCGTCCTTCATGTCAATTGCGTCATTTTCCAGGAATGTTCAAAATTATCACAAACTCTTATATTGACAAGAAAAGCACCAAACAGTGAAACCCTGTTCAACGATTTTAATCTCATACAGTTTGATGGGACTTGATTGAGGTACATGCAGGTATAGGATAGCCTGGAAATGACGTTTATTCGGTGGCTATTGGAAGTACGACCAAGTGTTTCTATTAGGAAACATGCGATCATGTCATTCCGTAGACTTGTAGCTCCTCCTCTCTTTGACATAAAATATAAAAAGCTGTAAATAGCCAAAATTCACCACTTACATTTTAAGAAAACATCAAATCATCGCTTAATTGAACAGCTCTGAGGAGAAACTGCGCAGCCAGGTGTCGTTTCAAATCATTGGTGGCACAAAACTTCTTGTCAACACGTGTCATAACTGCGTCCAGTTTATGAATTATGACCAAATTCATAATTGAAAAATTGGGTCAAACTTGCTGTATTGGCATTCAAATGATGAGCTGATAGGTCAAGAAAAACAGTGGTCCAATTGTGCTCTGTAATCGTTGCTCTATGTACAAGTGTTACCCTAGTTTTAGCACTAGGTCATTAGGTGCCTATTTGTCATTAAATATAGGGTGGTGGGGGATAATTTGAAAATGTTTGGTTAATGTGACTGATTCCCATCAAATCCGAATGTGCCATTGCAGAAGCATAGAGAACGGTCGTTTCAAGTCTCACTGCACACGGTTCGGCTTGTAAGTGTCTTGGATCTTAGGTTCTGAAAGCGTTACAGGGAACATTTTCCTTTTGCATTTGAATTAATTACGTCTATAAAACAAGATTAGCCTTTTCTCCTAAAGCTTTAGTCATCATGGAATTACCTACTTCTGGCAATTTGAAGATGAAATTCTCTTTTGCAGTTTTAACTTCCCTACTATAAAAAGAAGTATATATCAATATTAAAATTCTAGGTATATATTGCGTATAATGAGATTTAATATTTTTGTTCTTTCTTCTATCATATGTTCCTGTATATCGGTCTAACAAAAAAGATGCAAACTGGGGGAAAAAAAGAAGAGAAGGTTATCACGTGCACATATACTTCAAAACGGGGTTTAAGCCAACTTGACATCATATGCAGTGAAGGTTTTTCTCATCTCCCCTACCCGAAAATCTGTCTTGTCTCGATGAACAAATGTATCACATTCATTCATGAAGACGTAGCAAAAGTGCACATGTAGAAAACTAATCGAGCCAATCTTGAACTTCACTATCACTCATGAGATTCTGAGTCTATCCAAAAACCTTTATCCACGTGCAATATTCCAACTCCTGCTATTGCTATTCTCGTTTTCCCACTTTTCTAACCTTCATCCAATGTCACACACACAAATATCTTGTAACTAATACAAAACATTAATTTACAAATTCTGAATATTATTTTTCCTTCTCATAAAATGTGGAATTATTGCAAGCTACACTTTTAATCTGTAATATATATATATATATATATATATATATATATATATATATATATAAAGTAGCCGGATAGGCTATTGGGGGATGAGTCGGAGTCGGCTCGGAGCCATGCACATTGTTGATATACGCTTGTTGTGGTCCTGTAACGCGGTCAATGGCTCAAAAGAGAAACCACCATCACCCAACCCGTACGTGTCAGGTAGCGATAGTTAATTCGTAGCTAAAAGCAAAAGGAGGTCAGAACTACCGGCCGAAAGACAGCCATGTGTTTTTGTTCGCAAAAGAGATGTTTTAGTCTGTGAGACAGGAACAGAGTGTGCTTGAAAGGGATCAACGTCCAAGCCTCAATTATCAAATTGCCACTGAGTTCCTGACACAATCCATGGTTTCAAGGGCTCTTTGGACGATTATCTTGCCTTTGTAATTGATTCATTTATGCAATCCTACTTTGACTTGGTAAAAGAGGTGAAAAGCCAAAATTAAGGGCAATCCTTGGCATTGGTGAATAATGTGCTTCTGTAGTTAATTGCAGTTATAACGTTTAATTGTGCTTAAAAAATATATACTTAGGATCTTAATATAACGATGCTTTGTGTCTAAGTTAATGAAATTTTAGTCTTAATTGTATAAGTTCTCTCATTTAGTTCATCAGAAATGCTCTTATTAAAGAAGAAGGTTAACTTGGGTACGTGAGAAATTATCATAAATGCCTATATTACGAGACACGTATAGTAAGTTATGAATAAAGTTGGGACGGTACCAAACCCCATTGACTTACAGTTCTTTGCTTAGCTTGCTTGCATTCTCGAGTCTGCTATATAAATACATAAACCCCTGACCACGTTCTCTTAAACATACATACCGAATTTGCATTATTTCTTCCCGTCTGTCACTCTTTCACACACAAATTTTTCCATAAACTAGCTAGTCTGAGAGATTATTTTCTATTTTGTGAAAGGAGCAATATGGCAAAATCATCAACATGCTCTGACAAAAGTGGATTAAAGAAAGGTCCATGGACGGCAGAGGAAGATGAAAAGTTGATTGATTATATTCAAAAACATGGGCATGGGAGATGGAGAACCCTCCCAAAGAATGCAGGTATCCAGCTAGAGATAACTATATGCTCATGTATAGTTTTCTGATGTTTATAATTTTCCAACTTGTTTTCTTCCTGGTGCAAATTAAATAGGGCTGAAAAGATGTGGGAAGAGCTGTAGACTTCGGTGGATTAATTACTTGAGACCCGACATCAAGAGAGGAAAATTTTCATATGAAGAGGAGGAGATAATCATAAAACTTCATAGTGTTCTTGGAAACAAGTGAGTTTGCAGACTTCCAGATGTTATGGTCTTGTTTTTACATTTCTTCATCATTTATTGATTTAAAGAACTAAGAAGACACTTCTCAATTATTGCTAATTAGGACATAGCATGACAAGAATAGATACCCAATTCTTCGACCAACGACTACTTATGGAAGTACTAAACTTGGTCTATGTTCACTACCTCCTATTTCTACAGGTGGTCTACAATTGCTGCTCGCTTACCAGGAAGAACTGACAATGAGATCAAGAACTACTGGAACACCCATATAAAGAAAAAGCTGTTGAGAATGGGAATTGATCCTGTAACTCATAAACCACGCCTTGATCTTCTTCAACTGTACTCAGTTCTCAACTCATCTCTCAGCAACTCATCGTTATCATCTCAGCAACTCAATCTTTCTAGCTTGCCTGGTCTTGGATCCCTGTTGAATCCAAATCTGTTAAACTTGGCCACTTCTCTCCTGTCATCGCAAGACAATAGCCACAGTCATGATGTTAATCTCAAAAGTTTTCATGAAAATAACATACCTGTCAGTGCCCAACTTCATGACCAATTCCAGAGCTCGGAAGCAAACCAGGTCCAAAACCAAATTCACACCTACACAGACTCAAGCTCTCAACTTCTGAATCAAACCCAGTTCACGGAAATCAACTTGGAGCAACTTTATGATACCCACCCCAGTACATTCAGCTGGCAGAATCCTTTACAGCATTCTTGGCCACCAGCAAGTGGAGAACCTACGTCAACAACCAACTGTGGCAATCGGATTAATAGCCAGTCCACTATCAACACTCCTACGATTGAGAACTTGCCAAACTTGGGGTTTACTTCAGTTCTATCAACAACGTCCTGCAGCACTACTCCCTTGAATTCTTCCTCAACGACTCATGTCAATGGTAGTACTGAAGATGAAAAGGATAGTTATTGCAGCAATATGTTCATGTTTGGCATTCCATGTAGCTTAGAATTGGATGTTAGTGGGCTTCTCTGAGATGCCAGTCACACAATAATCGCCAGCTGATCTTGGTAGAGTTTTGAGATATATAAAATCAAGGTGTTTTTTCTTTTCAGTTACTTTGGAATTGGATTAATTAATTGTGTGGATACTAATTAGCTATGGAGTCATATATATATATGTAAGTATGTTCACTAAAGTAATAAAGTTTCTTATATTTTATTTTACTTTCAAAATCTTGCTTCCATTTGAATAAATGCAGTATGTGGATCCCTATACGAAACTGCACATATGTTTATTTAACTACTGAAGTTTCTCTGAGCTTTGAACACATTTAAGGGAGTGTTAAGAGTTCATTAACTTCTTTCATGAATATCACTTCTTTACTGCTATACAAACGAGACAGTATAGTTGCATATTCAACGAATGATAATTACTCCAAAATGATAAATTATAATTGACTCCATTTATTAGTAAAGTAATCATATTTCCTGGTTTGTAATCTTATAACGTGCTTAAGAATGATTAGAACACTTTGAAACATATAAATATGATTGGAAATATATATAACTTTAGATTGTAAATTTTTAAAACGAGAGACCAGTTTAAGCCATAAAAACTAAGAAAGATAACAGAAACCAAGAAGAGAAAGAAACTATATCATATGAGTAGTTTTGGAAGTTAAATTAGGGGATGCGTGGATGACGAGTTTAAGAAGGATTCAATAGGTAAGGAATGAATAATGAGTAATTGGTTGATTATTATAATTATAGAGATAATACTTTGATATCAGACTTTCGGCGATTACTCGATATCCCCAAAACATTAGAGGAATGAAAATTATTCATATGTGACAAACTAGTGTCACAAGCATGATAGTAGTTGTCTTCTTCCTCTTCTTTTTTTTAAAATCTTTTTGGTAATTATATATAATTAAAATAATATTATAATATAATTAATTAACTATATTTGTTCTTTTTTAGCAATTAAATATAACTAATTAAAACATATTAAAATTTGATGTAAAATAAAATTTTAACAAACTTTTTTATCAATAGTAATGATAATCATTCATTCATTCTAATCAATCATCATATTTATAATGACTATATCCATTATCATTTTTATTACTATTATCCCATTTGAACCAACAGCCCCTTAAAATAATCAAATTGATATATCTATGGTAAATTATTTTAAATATTATATTTTTCTAGTAATTTATTAAATATATGCCAACTTTTATTTTTTATTTTATAGCATTATATATCAAAAATAAAATTATTTTATTATAGTATTATAATAATAGAATTTAATATTATTCAAAATAGACTTCATCATGGGGTTCAAAATGTTTTTTTAAGACACTCTACAAAATTTGATAATGTTTAAACTTTTTGTTCATTTTTTATATTTTTCAAAATTTCAATCTTTATACAATTATAAAAAATAATTTCATCATAAGATATTTTTAAAAAAAATTTTGATAATGCAGTCATTTATTATTAATATTTTTACAAAATTTTAGGTTAAAATTGTTAGTATTGAATTTTTTAGAAAAACAACAAGTAACACAATCAAATTCTTTTAGATATAAATATATATTGCCTTGATAAAAAAAAGTTGTGATATATTTTTAGATTTTACTTATATTTCAAGATATTTAATATATTTTACCAATACAATTAAGAAATATATTTGTATTTATTTATTTTTATTATCATTATCACCATCATCATCATCATCTCTTTATCTTTATATTGTGTTGTACTTTCTTCTTCCACTTCTCATTTGTATTCACATATAAATTTATCTATATGTTATCAGTGAAAGTTATGTGCCATTGCCTATCAACACTTTGATAGCTTTTATTACCCTTTCGGTCAATACGACATCATTGACTTATCTAAGAGCTATTTTTATCAACTTTCTTCCCTGTTGACCACTATCGCATAACACAACTCCTTTGATAGTCATATTGAGAAAAATGATCGGATTAGTGTAGGATCACAATAAATAAATTTCAGATAATTGATTTTAATTGGAAAACCTTTAAATAATTAGGGTAAAAGTTACGAGCAAGAGTATAGAAGTTTCAATATAAGAAATAACAGTAGTTACATCCTCTCTATATTTTATACAAAAAAAATGATAAACACTCTATTGACCCTTACTAAGTGATATAGAAATTTTGAAATTGAAGAACAAGATTTTATGGTAGCTGCAATTGTTAACCACTACCCATCATTCCAACAATCTCCCACTTGAAGATTTGATTGAGTATCAATCATATCTTCACACCACCTTTTCTATCTTGCCATTTTCATGTTGCTCAATGTCTTTATCAGGCCACGAGAGAATCGACACTAAATAAACTTGTCATTATTGATTACATTTGTCATGAAATCTGCTAAGTTATCTTTGGTATGAATTTTCTGCATATCTACAACTCCTTCTTTAACTTTTTCACGAACGAAGTGATATTATACTCATATGTGTCTGGTCTTTAAATGAAATCTTGGATTCCTTATAAGATGCAAGGCATCCTGAATGTCACAAAATAAAGAAATTTTCTCTTATTTGTGCCCGAGTTCTTTCAAGAGCATTTTCTACCATACTGCTTCTTTAATAACTTGTGTAGCTGCTACATATTTTACTTTTATTATTGACGTAGCAATAATTGATTCTAGTTTTGAAACCTAACTTAAAGTTCCACCAACAAGTTTAAACATATAACATGTAGTAGATTTGTTTTTGTCAAGATCACCTCTATAATTTGAATCAACGAATCCACTGATAATAAAGTCTGATCCTCCGTAACATAATGCAACATTTGAGGTTCTCTTAATGTATCTTAGGATTCTCTTTAAAAAATTCCAATGCTCTATGCTAGGATTCACCATGTATCGACTAACCACTCCCACTGCATATGCAATGTTTGATCTTGTACAAATCATAGTGAACATTAAACTTCCCATTGCTAATGCATACGATACTTGAGACATCTCTATCCTCTCTTCTTCATTGCTAGGATTCATTTTAGAGGATAAATTGAAATTAATAAGAAGCGGGGTAGAAATTAACTTACAATCTTGCATGTTGAAACGTCGTAATATTTTCTTCAAATAATTCTTTTGAGAAAGCCATATCTTCATATTATTTCTGTCTCGGTGAATTTGCATCCCTAGAATCTTGTTTACTGGTCCTAAGTCCTTCATATCAAATTTCCTAGCCAATTTTGCCTTTAACTCCTTGAGATGATCTTTGTTAGGGCCTGCGACTAACATGTCATCTACATACAATAGTAAGATAATGAAATCACGTTCATCAACCTCTTGAAATATGCACAAGGATTTGCATTGAGTCTGTTGTATCCAAGGCTTATAATGAAAAAAAATGAAATCTTTTATACCAACACCTTAATGCCTGCTTTAGACCATATAAAGATTTCTTCAACCTACAAACCAAGTTCTCATTTCCTTTTTCTTTAGAACCTTCTGGTTGGAGCATATAATTTTCTTCTTCAAGATTTCCATGAAGAAAAGTTACCTTTACATCTAGATATCCAAGATGTAAATAAAATGTAGCACACATTGCTAAGACCACTTGGACTGTAGTGAGTCGAACTACAAGAGAATATATTTCATTGAAGTCAACTCCTTCTTTCTGAGCATATCTTTTCACCACTAATCTTGCACAATATCTCTCCACTTGATATTCTTAATTTCTCTTAATCTTGAAACCCATTTATTTCCAATAGACTTTCTTCCACGTGGTAGTGGTATAAGCTCCCAAGCCTTATTCTTACAAAGAGCTTCAATTTTGTGCTGCATTGCTGCGTTCCACAAAGATGTATTTGAGTTACTCATTGCTTCTTAAGGAGTTGATGGCTCCCCTACCTCTATCAAAAGACAATATGTAACATTACTTTCCATAATGTAATCAGAATGCCCCTCTAGTTAGCTTTTTATGCCATTTAATTGACAAATTTCTGGAACTTCATCTTCAATTGATTCTTATATGTCGTGCTCTAGCGTTGCAAAAGAATCTTCTTGTTTAACTTCTCTTCCCACCTATACAATTGTAGTCTTCAAATTTTCTTTTGAAGTGTTATCATCTCCTTTATCCCATTGTAGTTGACCTCCTACAAAGACAACATCCCTATTGACTATGATCTTATAAGTAGTGGGATCTTATAAGGGACACCCTTTTACTTCGTTAGCATATCCCATGAATATGCATTTCATGGATTTTGAATCCAGCTTTGTAATTTCATAAGCATTGTACATCATGTACACTGGACTTCCAATTATATAAAGGTTTGAATAATCAACAGGTTTACCAGTCCACATCTTCATTGGCGTCTTTAACTTAATTATAGTTGATAGCGACCAAATCACTATATAACAAGCGTTATTGACTGCTTATATCCAAAATTTCTTCTCTAAGCCTGTAATTTTTAACATCGCTCTTGTTCTTTTTAACAAAGTTCTATTCATCAACATTGCCACTCCATTTTATTGAGGAGTGTATAGTATTATGAACTATCTTTTGATCCCTTCTTGCTTGCAAAATCTTTCAAAATCATCACCGGTATATTCTCCTCCATTATCTGTCCTCAAACACTTGATCTTCTTTTCAGATTCAAGCTCAACTCTAGCTTTGTAGATTTTGAAGACTGGAAACACATCTTACTTCCACTTGATTGGATACACTAAACATCTCTTGGAATAATTATCAGTGAATGACACAAAATAATTTGCTCCTTGTAGGGATGGAATTAGTGCTTGCCATACATCAAAGTAAAACAATTTTAGGACAACCTTACTTCTAGAATTTGATGTGTTGAATTTCAAACGATGCTGCTTACTTGTAATACAATGCTCACAAAAAGGAAATGACAATTTTGTAAGTCCAGGAAGTAGCTGCTGCTCTGCAAGGATTTTCATTCCTTGTTCAGACATATGCCTAAGTTTTTGATGCCACATCATTGCTGATCTTTCACTTGAATTACTTCAGACAACTGATGCTTCAGCTTCCTGTAAAGTCTCTTCCTTTACCATGTATAAATTTGTAGCTATCTTTTCTCCCTTCGTAAGTACAAGTGCTCCTTTTATTATTTTAATGATCTCATTCTCACCATTGATCTTGCACCCAAGATCATCCAAATGTCCTACATACAATAGGTTCTTCTTCAGACCCTCCATATATTGATATATCTTCAAAATGTCAACGATCTTTAAGGAATGATCATTGCAACTGTACACAGGTCCTCCAGAGATAGGTTCATAATGATAGAACCATTCTCTTTGAGAGGTCATGTGGAATGTAGCTCATAATTCAAGAAGCCATACTTCATCAAATCTTTTCCTGCATTCATTAATTGTTGCTGCTCCATAACGTAGAGCATCTCCATCATCGGAACAACTTGCCACTTTTCCTTGAAGATTGGAAATTTTCTTAAAATTTTAACAATCTTCCTTTAGGTGACCTTTCTTGTCATAATTATAGCATTTTAAATTCTTCTTACTTCTTGATTTTGATCTACCATGATTATTGCTTGTAGTATGACCTTGTTCTATTGATTTCCTTCTTATCACTGTCACATATTGTGATCATACCTGTTTGTTTTCCTTATTCTAGCATCAATTTTCCTATTCTAAGACAACAACTACAACATCATTGAAGACTAAAACATTTGTAAGGATATTATTTGTTAAGTTGATGATGAGTAGATCATACGAATCATGTAAACTTTGAAGTAGAAGCTCAACACATTTGTTTGGCTCTATTTTACAACCCAACAAAGTGAGTTGAGAGAATAGAGAATTCAAGGGATTGATGTGCTCTGTCACCGAAGTAGATTTCATAGTACAAAGAGTATAGAGTTTCGTCTTAATATTTGCAATAACACCCCATCTGCTAGTACCAGATGAAGATTTGCAATAACATTCTCGTCCATCTAGTTCCACTTAATATTATCTATATATTCAGTCAGCCTTTCACTTATAGCTGTTAGACAATTACTTTTTTCTCAAGATAGTCTTCATTTTAAACTTCTACAGTGAGAAATTACTCCTGTTGAATTTTTCTATCTCAAATTTTGTCACCGTTGCTTTTTCCACAAACTTTTTTGGTCAAAGAATCAACTCCTACTATTTTACATGAATAGTAATCGATACATGAATAGTAACGGTACACGTTAATAATGACTATACACTTAAATGGTAAAAATATATGTGAATAGTGTCCAGTATCTTCAAATAGTGATCTAACTTATTTTTTGATGTGGAAGATCCACTATTTAGTGGCAATCACAAAGTATACGATAAGTAGACCTACACACCCAAACTACGCTCTGATACTACTTGTTGAGAAAATTGACCAGATTAGAACAAGATTACAATAAATAAATTTGAGATAATTGAATACACAAATTTTACGCAAAAAACTACTTAAATGAATTATGGTAAAAACCACGAACAAGAGTATAAACGTTTCACTATAAGAGATAATAGTAGTTACAACCTCTCTATATTTTGTACAAGAAATATGATAAACACTCTCTACAGAGATTTTGGATCCGAATAATAAAATTTCTAAAAAGGGATGCTTTACAAATGAACTGGGGAGGCTTATTTATAGGCCTCCCTCACACGGTTTTGGATAGCTAACAATTAGATGTCTAAGCTGTAATTGTTGATCTCTAGCCTCCTCCTTTTTTAACCATGGTAGCTGCAATTGTTGACCATTGCCTTTCATTCTAGCAAGCTAAATAGATGACACAAGAGAACTTTGAGATAAAAGGTCTTAACTTGTAAACTTTTTATTAACATCCTACCGATAACAACTTCCTTGATTGAAGCTTCTCCAACGTTTGTTACTTTATTAGCATCCAGTAAGAATTTATTATAATGTATGTTGAAGTAATAATTGTGCTTTTTTGCACATTTATATGATTTATTACTTAGGAGTTTACTAGTTGATAAGAATTTGCTATTTGTCAATTATATAGTCTAAGTTATTTTGATTTTTAAGAGTTATGGTAATGATTATTTTGGAGTTAATGGAGTAATTGGTTTATATAGATCATGGTTGTTATGACTAATATTTCGGTGGTATTTTTGTTTATAAGAAGGTTGCAAAGTTGTAAATAAAAGTATGTGTTTCTAGCCATCTATCTTCTTCTTCATATATATTCCTTCTTTGTTTATTTCTTTGTATCTATCAATAGTATCAAAGCTTGGGATCCTAAGAACGAAACACGTGAGGGAACCAAAAATTCGCTTCCTTCTTCACTTATCAAATGGTCAAATAATTCAATTTTGTGTGAGTATCTATCTAACACTTTGATGGCTACTATGACCATTGGAGCAAGTTCGTGGAGAATTTTTTGCAATCAAGGGAGTATTTTACAGTTGATGGATTCGGAATTCAAGAGCCACCAGTAGATGTGACTTTGACAAATTCCTAGAAAGTTGAATTTGAAGCCAGAAAGCTCAAGGACCTAAAAGTAATAAAAAAAAACTATCTTTTAGGCTATTGATTACCCCATATTGGAAACTATTCTTTGTAAAGATACCTCTTCGAATATTTGAGACTATGAAGAAGAATATTAAGGTTTTGTCAAGGTCAAAGGTACACAATTTCAAGCCTTAAAGAAGGATCACGAGACATTAATGATAAAGGTTAAAGTATATGTCACCATCTATTTTCCTAGAACAAAGGAGATCTATAACAAAAATGCAATTCCTTGGGGAAAAGCTGAGTAATGTGCTATAGTAGGGAAGATTTTATGTTGGACCCCATTTCTGGAGTCCAACTATTGCTCTGATACCTTAACTGTTGAATCCCATTTTTGGAACCCAAACATTCGAAGACATTTGACGAAAAACAGTACTTACCCTCAACTATAGTAAACCTGTTTTGGGAACATTTTGGAATAACTCTCACTATGGATATTGGATTTGGGTGTTCTTTAGATAATTCGAAGAAGGCTTCAAGATCTACCATTTTCATGAAGACCTTGAAGACAAAATCTATCATCTGAAAGGTCAAAAATGGACCAGACGAATAGTGAACAAAGGAAGAAGTCTTGGTCATAAAAGCAAAAAGCAGATGAAACAAAAGACAAATGAAGCAAGAAGCAGACGAAGTGAAGAGGGCAAACGAAACAAAAAATAGAAGAAACAAAAGACAGACGAAACGAAGAGGGCAGATGAAACAAGGAACAGACGAAACAAGAGGCGGACGAAGTGAGAAGAGCAAACAAAACAAAAGACAGATGAAGCAAAAGACAGATGAAGCAAGAGGCAAACGAAGCGAAGAGGACAGACGAAACAAAAGTCAACTTAAGACAAAGCAAAGTCTTAAGACGAAATGGGGTCAACTTAAGATGAAGCAAAGTCTTAAGACGAAGCGGGGTCAACTTAAGACGAAACAAAGTCTTAAGACGAAGTGAGGTCAACTTAAGAAGAAGCAAAGTTTAAGACGAAGTGGGATCAACTTAAGGCAAAACAAAGTCTTAAAACAAAGCGAGGTCAACTGAAGATGAAGCAAAGTCTTAAGACGAAGCGGGATCAACTTAAGGCAAAGCAAAGTCTTAAGACGAAGCGAGGTCAACTTAAGATGAAGCAAAGTCTTAAGACGAAGCGGGGTCAACTTAAAGCGAAGCAAAGTCTTAAGACGCTATGACATCATCACAGACGATACGTCTTTATAGACGATACATCTTTACAGACGATGCATCTTTATAGACGAAATGACGTCATCACAGACGATGTGATGTCATCACGACAATACGTCTTTAAAGACGATACATCTTTACAGATGATGCATCCTTACAGACGAAATGACGTCATCACAAACAATGTGACATCATCACAGACGATACATCTATGCTCCTGACATCTCCCCCTTATAAAGATCATAACTTTTGACTCCGAAGTCCAAAGTTTCTAGAGGACAAATTTAACTAATTTCACCTCAATCAGTCTAGTTTTTCCCGAGAAGTTGGCACACAATTTCTACACCTATAAAAGACTTAGATCAAGAAAAGTACAACTACCAAAGAAACATGCAAATACACTTGAGGATTTTTCAGTTCTAAACTTATTTGCTAAAGTAACAAAAACTCATACATCACTTTAATTACATCAAAATATTTTGAATAAGGGCTTAACCCAAAATACAACATATACAGAATGCTCGATGTTTACATGCTTATGAAGCTATCCCAAAAGTGATCAACTAACTTAGTTACAAAGCTACTATCTTCGAATTTGCCCAAATGCTTTGCAAGGATCACTTATCTTCTCGATCTATACCTGAGAAGGGCATAATGGGAGTGAGCTACACAGCTTAACGGTTAATATATTTATAGCCATTGGCAATTGACCACAAATTCAAGAATATGTATATATGTATACAGATATGTATCCAGCAGTTTAAACATTCATCAAATTTAGCTCAAAACTCATAACACATAACACTCAAAATGCTTCAAACGTGACAATTTAAAGATGCAATACACAACAAATGACTCAAGGGTTCCATAGAAACAGAATAGGGAAATCGAAGTTTACCCCATGAACAGAATGACTCCAATTTCGGAGCTCATATGCCACAAGCGGACAACTGGGAGAAGGCTCTTGTCAACGTATATGTGATGAACAGAATAGTTCCACTCTCGCCCAACCAGAAGCACATAATCATGTTCAAAATCATTTTTAGCAGATGCTCATACTTTCAAGCTTTTTCTTCTTTTTCATTAATACAAAAATATCATGACCTCTCTTGAGGTATAACATAGTCATATTTAATCATGCAATTTCAACATTTACAACAAATCAATTTTAAACATACACACATCGGCAAGAATTTGCCCAATCACACAAAACTATAAATACATTACCCACCTAGTTGACTTGTGGAAATCCAAGTCAAGCTTGCCTTTCCCCTTGCTCTTGGGTAGGATTCCATTGGTTTCCTAAACAACCAAGGTTCCATTCAAAATCAACATTCCAATAAAATTTATAAACTTCAGAAAAAATCATATAATCGAAATAAACACAATGAAACTCAAATCGAGATAAACACAATGAAACTCAAATCTAACTTACCCACAGTCCATCTAGGTTAGAAAACTTAAGATCTAGTTTAGAAACCCTAAAATCAATTGGGTTTTCCCCATCCATCTTCTTCCCACACGAACCTTTTTGCTTTCTAACTCCTTCATCCTCAATACAACCCATCCCTTTAATAAAGCAAGAAGAAAAGATGGTTAACCTACCTTAACAAACTTGATTTCTCTTCTTTTCTTTTTTACCGAAACCTCTCTTATTCTTTCTTATTCTCGTTTTTCTCTTCTTTCTCTTTTGTTCTCACGACACTTTTCTCTTCTTCTAATACCAAAACCATTTTTAATGGTCTTTTCCCCATTTTACCCTTCATTTACCTTGTCCTTTCCATTTTGCCCCTTCTTTTATTTAATCCATCTACTAACTCCTTTAAGCTAACTTACTTCTAACCTTCCCATATTAATTCTAATTTAATTCTAATCCTTCCATCAATTTCTAATCTCTATTCATGCCACTAAATTTATGACTAAATTAAAAAATAATCAAACAATTGAATAATAAACCAAAACCTAAATAAAAAGCTAAATAAACAAATTACTAAAAATTGAAAAAAATTTCGGGGTCCAACATTTTGCATTATATAAAAAAGGATTTTAATTATGTTGTCTCCTCAATTGAAGAGTTAAAAGACACATATGCACTCACATATGCGCTCTCTTTTAATGAATTGCAAACCTTTTTTATTGTTCCGTGAGCAAAAGTTCAATAGTAAAGGAGAAAGCATTGAAGGCTTCTATTAATACTCATTCTAAGAGTTTTGCAAAATATGTAAAGGTACTAGTAGAGGAAAGGGAGATAAACGACATAGAGATGCCAACAAGAATTTTAGAGCCAATAATGACCAATTTCATGGAAAATTCAAAGGACATGATCTTGACAAATCTAAGGTAGAGTGCTTTATATGTCATAAATTTGGTCATTATACTTATGAATGTTATATTAGGATGCCTAATAACAAGAAAAGAGAGAGATTTTAAACTTTGTTGAGAATAAGGAACTGGAAACTTTATTGATGGCCATTCAAAACAAAAAGAAAAAAGAGTCATATATTTGGTATATGGATACAAGTTGTAATAACCACAAGAGTGGAAGTAAGTCGTCACTTTCTTATCTAAATGAAGATTTTCACCTTAGTATGAGTTTTGGTGATTTCCCTACTGCTAAAGTGACGAGAAAAGGTGACATTAAGATAGCAACCAATAACAATTTTGTGAAAATGATTTCTAATGTGTTGGGTATTCCTGAATTGAAGAGTGACTTGTTGAGTGCTGATCAGTTGCGAGAAAAAGATTATGTTATCAATATTAAAAAAGCACTTATGAAATTTATGATCCTAATAGATGTGCTATTTTAGTTGCTCAAATTAATTCAAATGGATTGTTTCCATTGAAGATTGAAAGTATTTAATCAAGTTTGATGGCTAAAATTAGATTGTTTCCATTGAAGATTGAAAGTATTTAATCAAGTTTGATGGCTAAAATGAAAGATCTGTCATGGTTGTGGCATTTTTTTTATAACCATTTGAATTTTGGTGAGTTGAGGACTCTCAATAGAAGAACTTGGTGATAAAGCTTCCTTAAATTACAACTTGTTCCTAATTTCATATATAATGTATTGTTAGCAAACAACCTCATTCTTTATTTCCCAAAGGAAAGTTATGAAGAGCAAAGGAAATGTTGAAGTTGGCACATTCCGATATTTTTAGTGCAATAATACCATCTTCTAATGGAGGTAAAATATACTTAATTACCTTCATTAATAATTTTTAAAGAAAAATTTAGGCCTATTTTTTATGAGAAAGTTTAGAAGCTTCCTCTATATTTAAAAGTTTTAAGACTCGTGTGGAAAATGAAGTAGGAAAGACTGTTAAGACCCTTCAAATAGATAATTATTGGGCTCCATTGGACCCTGTTTTTGGAGCCCAACAATCGATTCGGATACCAAAAGATGCCTGACTCGAGTCTCGAGATTGAGAAGACCATTCAGGACAATCGTGTGAGGGTGGTGTGAATGAAAAGTAGAAAGTATTACCATTATATTAAAAAAATCTCAGCGTAGCAGCAAAGGAGAGTTCGCCACTGCGAGCTATAGATTTGCCTGGGCTGCGACAAACCTATGGAGTTATCTCCATGGATTCTTCGAGAAAAGTTCATCGTGGCGTAAGTCATTCTTCACCGCAGCGAAGATGCCTTCAGAAAGGTTCACCACGGTGACCCTTGGCTTCGCCACCGCGGCAAAACCCTTAGAAATCGAAATCCATAAACATTTTAAACAATCTAACTCACCCACCAGACAAACATAATCATACACAAATGCAATTTCAATTCTCCATTTTCTTAATAATTCAAAGAGTTTGAGCAAATACATATCATCGTACCCATTAAAACTTAAACAAAATACATAAGGATGCTCAATGTTGATATGCTTGTAAAGCTAACCAAAATCACTAACTTAGTACAAAAGTCTCTAACTTTTTTGGAATTTCTGATGCCTTGCAAGAATCAACGATCTTCTCGTTCTACACAAGAGGAGTGGAAGGTAATGGGATGAGCTGCGAAGCTCAGTGGCTTATACATTTATAGCCACTGGCAACGAGCCACACATTCAAGCATATATGCATATATATGTAACAATTCAATACTCCACAATTTAAACTCATAGTTACCAAGATGTCATCACAAAGAACATGTCATGTAATTTATTCATCACAGCCTAAC
>JANIJH010000225.1:79340314-79382252 GCA_024520975.1 Erythroxylum areolatum | reverse complement strand
AATTTAACACACAACATACAAGCAAGCAAGACAATTTGCCCATATTACACAACAATTATAAATATATTACCCACCTAGTTTCGCTTGACAATCCAAGTTCAATGTTGTCTTTCCTCTTGCTCTTGGATCGGGCTAGCTTAGTTTCCTATAACAAACTAAGTTCTCATTCAAACAACATTCAAAGGAAATTCGTAAAGCTTCAATAATAAAAAGTGCTAAAATTGACTATAATCCTTTCAAAACCTAGACTTTCGGGTCAATTTTGCACGATCATTATGATCAGGTAAATCAAGAAATTTGGTTACACTTCCTTCTAGAAAAATGTTCTTCATTGTTTTAAGTTTTCAATGACACGAAAATCATTCAATTTGGTTCAGTAATCCGAAAGTTATACTCTAAACATTTTCGGATTGCTCTTATATTGAGACAATATTCTATGCTCAACTTCCTTCCAAAAATTGATATCTTTAGAGACTGAATTTAAACTTAATTCCTCATAACGCTTGTATCCCTATGTCTCTAGCTTACTCCAAATTAAAAATTAATTCATTTGGATAACTACACAAAAAGTTATGCTCAAAATACTGAAGCATATTTGGTGTTGGAAAGTTTGTCGCGACGAATTTTTCCAGAGAGGAAAAATTCGCTCAAAATCAGGAGTTCGCCGCAATAAACTTCATCATTCAAGTTGGTCGCAGTTGAAGTTGGCCGCGGTCAACTTTGACAAAGGCAACGCAGACATGTTTCATTTTCCATATTTTCTTTCCACCTTTCACATATAATCCATCTTAAGCCTAAATCATCCCTTCTAATTCATTTTCAACTCCATTTCAACCCTAAAATCATTCACAAATACATCATAATCTATCTTTGATCATTAATCTTAAAAGATTAAAACATTTACCTATATCATTTATCAACAACTTCCTACACACATCCAACTTCATATAACCATACTCATGATATTTAAAGCATAACTTACTTGATTAAGTTCCAAGTTCTTCAAACTCTTCAAGATCTCCAAAAACCTTAGCTTCCTTCTTTCTTTTCTCTTCTTTTCCCTCTTCCATGACACTTCCTTTCTTTTCTTTTAATCCAAGACTACATTTTATTCTAATCTTCCAATTTTGCCCTTCATGTAATTAGTCTTTCCAAAAATGACCCTCCTTCATTTAATCCAAAGTCTACTTACCTTAGGCCATTTATCTAATACCTTAATCATACACTAATTTAATTCTAGCTTTGGCATAATAATTAACTCCAAATAAAATAGTTTATCTAGCAAGACCACCAAATTTATTCAAATCATGCTTAATAAATAATAATAAAAAATTCGGAGCCCAACAATAATGGCAACAAATATTGCTCATAATAATTTGGAAATTTTTATGCAGAGCTTGGGATCTGAAGACACTATAACAAAATATTGTTTTTAAAGAGGAAAAACTAAACTAATCTCAATATGGTGAGAAGCTATTGGCAAGGGGAATAGTTTAGAAAATCTTTTGACTAAAAGTAGTGAATTGGAGAATTTATATCTTTAAAAAAAACTCCAACTTTTGCTATTTAAAACATGACACTAAAAGAGGCTCGGAGTGGGAGAAGACCAAATACAAATCACTTTAGAAGCTTTGGATATATCAAGTATGCTTATGGGTGAAGAAACTTGATGATAAGGCTAAAAAATGCATCTTTCTTAGTGTAAGTAAAGCATCCAAAGAGCATAAATTATTTAATCCACTAAAAGAGAAGATTGTGACTTATAAGAACATTATTTTTAATAAAGAGAATACTTAGGATTGGAATAGGTAGCATCTTATCCAAGTCCTCTGTGACAATAATGTTGAATATGAGCAACTTGGAACACTTCGTATACCTGAAAGTTAAAAAAAAGCAACTTCAGTAGCCACTAAAATTTTACCAACATCCTATGTATTTAATAAGGAAGAAGTTCAATTTCTTTATCCTGTTAGAAGAAGTCTTGCTTGGATGAAAGATTATGAGGTAACTAGATTATTAGAAAATCCAATAGCTCACTTTGCTTTGTTTTCATGTTGTGAATCTAAACTTTTGAAAGTGTCATCAAAGAAGAAAAATGACAAAAAGCAACGGATGAAAATTCAATGTCATTGAAAGGAATGATACTTGAGAGATATCTGATCTACTGAAGGAGAACAAAATCATTGGTGTAAATTGGGTCTTTAAAACAAATATAAAAAAATGGTGAAGTTAACAAATATAAAGAACACATATTAGGTTGGCTATACAGAAGTTTTCTCTTCAATTGCAAGACATGACACAATTAGGTTGTTGGTTCTATTCGCAATATAGAATTCTTGTTTGATTTTCCAGCTTAATGGTAAATTGGCATTCTTACATAAGCACTTGGAGGAACTTGTATTTGTTAAAGAACCCATTGGTTATGTTAAAGTTAAAAGTGAGCATAAGGTTTATAGATTGAAGAAAGCTCTTGATAGGAAAAATAAGTCATAGGCTTGGTATAATTGCATTGAGACTTACTTCTTAAGGTTGGTTTCACGAAATGTCTTTATGAGTATACACTGTTTGTTAAGATTGAAGATAAAATGCTCATAGTCTACTTATATGTCGGTGGCCTTAAGTTCACCCAAAAATGCATCGCCATGTTTGAGTTAAGAAGTTTATAATGAGTTTGAAATCTTTTATTTTAGTATGATGCATTACTTTCTAGGCATATAAGTAGTGCAATTAAAAGATGGGATCTTTCTCTCTTAAAAGTACCCACAATTTGCTTAAAAAGCATGTTATCAACCTTCTTCCCTTCATGATCATTGTATAGCTTCAAGTCACACTTAATTGGAGTGTTTATAAGACTACAATAAGACTAGACATAATGTATGTTGTAAGCTTGATCTGCAAGTATATAAAGAATCCTATAGAAATTCATTTGTTAGTATCTAAAAGAACCCTTCATTACTTGCAATGAACTAAAGGCTTTAGGTTATTTTACAATAAAGATGAAAAATCTAGTTTGATGGGTTTATTGATAATGATTAGGCAAGAGATTAAGATGGTATAAGAAGCACTTCAAGTCATGTTTGTATACATGGGATAGGTTATATTTTGTGATCTTCCACAAGTCAAGCAATTATCACTTTGTTAATTACAACAACTAAATTTGTTGCAGCAACAAGTTGTGCTTGTCAAGACATTTAGCTAAGGATAATTCTTAGAGGAGTTGTACCTATCTCCTTAAAATACATTGCTTGCGTTGCCACTGCAACTTCCACCGCCGTGATTCAAAGGACTCAACCTCTCTTTTATCCATCACCACCGTTACTATTAGATACCAACCTCTCCATTGCCACCACCCTCTTCCTTTGCCGCAACGCCCTAATAGCCCGAAATCCTCTCCTCCTCCTATTATCCATCCGCTCCATACGTGCTCTTAGCTTTCTCGAAAAACTCAACATTAACTGTGCCTCCTAGTTTAAGGAAACATTTCAAAACCAAGTTTAGTCAGACCCAAAAAAGAATGCTCGAGTTTGCACGAAGAGTTGGTTGGAAGATTTAGAAACGAGATAAAAGATTCAGTCTAGGAATTCTACCTTGAAATCAGGGCCGATAGGATAAAGTTATTAATTAATAAATTAAGTTAATTTATTACATTAATAATATTTAGGGTTAAATTTGATGAATGAGTCTTACATTTTTATGTTAATTTGATTTAAATATTTCAATTTAAATACATGGGTCTTATATTGTTACATCAAATTTATGTGACTATACGAGACTTATATTAATATTAAATGTTATGAATATATGTCACATATTCGTTAACTTGCCATCAACTTAAATGGCGTTATACTTCTGTCATTTTTTGTGTTAATTTGAATTTGAATGTTACTTAAATGATACGATTTAATTTATATTCTCTTGGATAAATTTGTCACAGAGGTAAACTTTAAAGGTTAAGTACACCCTTTTTATCAGCACTAAAACCCTGGTTGACAAGCTTTGTACGTTTCTCTTTACAACTGACATTGTCCTTCTGTTTTAGTTTAGGGCAAACCGGCAAAGCTCGAAGAAGGAAAAAAAGCATTCGTCGGATAGGATTGTAAGTGCTAGGTAGTGAGGAAGAGAGGAGTGGATGATGGAGCTGCTCCGGTCTAGTCTCTCTCGGGTTCGGATCCCCGAACCCTCGAATCGCATCTACAAGCAAGAATGCTGTGTCTCCTTCGACACTCCGGTATTTTACATTCTTTGGAAATTTCTACTTCTATTTTCTGTTTGGTTCCCAAGAAATTTCTTTCTTTGAGATTTTCTTGCAACTAATACAACTATTTTTTGCTGTTTCTTTGATGGGTTTGAATAATTGTGGATTCTGTGTAATAAATTTTAGAGGTCTGAAGGTGGGTTGTTCGTCGACATGACCAGCTTTCTTGCTTTTGGGAAGGATTATGTGGGCTGGAACTATGAAAAGACTGGAAACCCCGTGTATTTGCATATCAAACATACTAACAAGCCACTTCCTGAAGATCGACCTTCCAAGAAACCCACTCTCTTGGCTATAGGTACGCGATTTCAAGTTAAGTTGCTGCCTTTTGAACTGATTTACGTAACCCGTATGATCTATCAATATGTAGGTGTTGATGGAGGGTTTGAAAATGATGAACCTGGATATGATGAAACTCACAGTGTAGTCATTTTGCCTGACTATGTTAGTTTTCCATTTCCTTCAGTGGAGCTGCCTGAAAAGGTCCATATTGGTCATGTGTTATGAATTTCCGTTATCTGAAATGAAGGCCTCAATGTGTTAACCACCTTTCTGAATGCTACAGGTAAGGTTGGCTGTCGATGCTATTTTAATGGCTGAGGGTGCAGAGCGAAAAGAGACACTTGCTACTTGGACAGCTGATAAGAAGCAAGTTAGTGCATATGCTATGAATTTACAACAGATTGACAATGGTGTTATTGTTCCTCCTTCTGGTTGGAAATGTGCGAAGTGCGAGAAAAAAGAGAATCTGTGGCTGAATCTTACCGATGGCACTATCCTTTGCGGGCGGAGAAATTGGGATGGAACTGGTGGTAACAACCATGCTGTTGAATACTACAAAGAAACAGGTTATCCCCTCTCAGTCAAGCTTGGGACAATTACAGCTGATTTGGAAGCAGCAGGTAACACCATGTTGTGTGTGAGGAAGCCATAATTTTCTTACTATATATCATGCAAATTATATTTTCGATAATTATGGACGTAAGGAAACAGTGCATTTCCCTGAGTAGATGTTTTTTGGTTGGACATAGAAATATTAAGGGTACCAATCAGTATTAGATAACAATAGTCATTGAATGTGATATGGTTATGAAAAATAAAATTCAATAACGCTTCTCAAGTATGTATGACATGTTCTTGTAGCAATAAGTATAGGGGACTGTTTTTAATACTGAGAGACTTAAACTCATAAGTCGAGATAGGATGCACATGACTTAAAAAATGATTTCTCTAAGATGGAGGAGATTGGCCAAAAAGTTTAACTCTCCAACTTAACACGCTTTATATTTATATGGCAAATTAAGCTTGTCATTGGAATGGCAGAGAAACTTTAGTCATTAGAGTTTATTTTCACTTGTTGAGTGATTATTACATAATCTTTCAGTTGAGATCTGTTGGATGCATTTTCCTGGAACTCATGAACATGACGCATTGTGGCAGCTCAGATGTTTTCTCTTATCCAGAGGATGACAGTGTTCTGGACCCATTATTAGCCCAGCATCTGGCATTTTTTGGCATTGACTTTTCTTCACTGCAAAAGGTAAGTTTTGACATGGTCTGCAATATTAGAGGGGACTATCTATTCATTTCAATTTTTGGTGCAGAAAATGTGAAATTTGATGCTTGTTGCTAAATGATTGAACATGTAGTTATTTATATGGACTACACAAGGGAATTTAAATTGATCATTTTTATTTGTTTGAAGTTCTGATCTGTACATCCTCTGTTAAGAGGCTCTTAAAATGTTGGTGAGAAAGGACTCATGATGCATATGTATATTTTCTGTTAATGACTTGGTGAAAGGTTAACCAAGGAAGTAGTTTATGTTGACAGTGAAGAGAGGTTGAATACTGTAGTCATTAATTTGGTGTCCTAACGCAATTATTACTTGAAGAGATAGAAAGGGAAAGGGAAATCAACGATAATAAAATATAAAAGACATAGGTCCATTTCTGTTTGTAGAGTACAGAGGTACTCTTTTTTAACAGGGGAACATTTAGGACCTGCTAACTAATATCACTGTATGGTCATAGCTGTGAAGTTTTTCTTTTTCACTTCCGATATTTTAGTCAACAGCCCAGTTTGATGTTTTTGATGTCTTTTATATCATATCTCCAGCTTGGTTAGTTTATTGTGTTTGGTTTGCTGGAAGCATGGATTTTTATATGTGTTCCACTAGGATAACTAGATAACATTATGACATCTTTTCTGATGTAATCTCGGTTACATTTCCCCTTGTACCTTGCTGGTCTATCATGATAAACAGATTTTGTTGGAAGCTAAGATTGTTCTGTTTGGTTTTAGACTGAAATGACTACTGCTGAAAGGGAACTTGACCAGAATACCAACTTTGATTGGAATCGAATTCAAGAAAGTGGGAAGGATGTTGAACCAATTTTTGGACCAGGATATACAGGGCTTGTGAATCTTGGAAACAGGTAATTTTGTGTAGGAAAGTGCGTCGAGAAACATGACACTTTAGTTCTCTTCTTTCTAATATATATCCTTCTTGCAGTTGCTACATGGCTGCAACTATTCAAGTTGTGTTCTCAACACATTACTTCTGTTCAAGGTCAATGCTTATATTCTTGTTTGTCTCTGTATATAAATGAGTTTGTGAATGTTAACATCAACTTAACTATGTTATGTTATTAACGCATGCATATTGGTTGTTTGATCCTTCTGTAAGCAGATACTATACGACTCAAAGCTTAAAAATGGCTTTTGAGATGGCTCCAGCTGATCCAACTGTGGATTTAAATATGCAATTGTAAGTAACTTACATATTATGATCCAAACTGTTTGCCTTATCTGTTCCTATTAATTTCTCTCTTGCTCTTTCTCTGTTATTACTGTTAATTTTTTTAGCATCTCAAGTTTGTTTTGTATTTCCTTTGTCTTTTTCAAGTATCTTGGTTGGTCATATATCACACCAACTATTTTAGTGAACTTAATGAATGCGAACATTATCATATTGCTGATATACTTTGGTCCTCTCTTTGATGATTTGTCTCTATATGACAGAACAAAACTGGCGCATGGATTATTGTCCGGAAAATACTCAGTTCCTACACAGGAGGCATGGCCAATGAAACATTCTATCATCCTTTATGTTACTAGTTTCTTAGTATTTTTTCGGTTTTTCATTTTTATATGTCATCCAGAAAGATGATAAGGTGAATGATGCAATGTCAAGAAATTTGACCCCTAACTGTAACCTTTCTGTCCAGCTGGAGTGGCTGGTGGATAAGTATTGTTGTCTAGGAAATTTTTTTTAACAGCATCAGATTATCTGATATGCTTCTTTTAACAATATTTTTGACTTTTGTTTGCTTTTCGAAAACTTATGGATTTAGATATTAATTTCAGTGTATACCCAATGGAAATTTTAACTTATTTTGCAAGTTTAGACTTAATGAGATACAATGTGCTTGTCTTGTATATGGTTGATACTTAAATCTCTCCTCTTTTTTTTTTTCGATATACTCCCGTCAAACAACAGAAACAGGAAGGGATACCCCCACGCATGTTCAAGTCTATCATTGCTGCTAGTCACCCAGAGTTTTCATCAATGAGACAGCAGGTATACTTATTATAGTACTCGATCAATTAGTTCAATGGTAACTCTCCTTTTATAGACCTGAAATACTTGCTTTTGATGAACATGTGTTTAAGAGAAGAAGGAGCAGAGATACCCATAATATTTAGCTATTTGAAAGTTGTTTGGCAAAAGATGAGGGGAACAAATGTTGTTTCATTCATTTATTTTTCCTTTCTCAACTCTTATTTGCATCTTTTTTGTCCTTCAAACAAATTGGAGTGACAGTGAGAACATGATGGTTTCATGGATGCCTTTGATATTGCAATTCCATAACCATTAAGAATAAACAGAGTTCCAAGACTTTTGAAAGGAACTTTGCACATAAATTATGTTTTCTTTTTGTTTCTTAGTGGTGACAAGTGATTTTAGTTTTCATCGTTCATTTTTCTTTTTCTTTCTTGGGTGGGGAAGGTAGTTATTATACATGTCATATTTTGCAATCAATTGTACAAACATGGATTTGTTGGAGAAATATAGTAACCCTTAACCGTTGATGTTTGATTGATATCCCACCTCCACTTTTATGTAGGATGCGTTAGAGTTCTTCCTACATTTCCTTGACCAAGTTGAACGTGTTAATGGTGGGAGACCCGAGTTGGACCCTTCTAGGAGTTTTAAGTTTGGTATTGAAGATCGTATCTTGTGTTCATCTGGAAAGGTTGCTTATAATAGAAGACTTGACTACATTCTGTCTCTGAATATTCCATTACACGAGGCCATCAATAAAGGTCTGGTTTCCTCTCTGTTTTTCCTATTTATTTTTAGTCATTGTTATTAGTTAAATAGGTCTGCCAACTTTCTGCGTTTCTCTTTTGTGAATTCAGATGAACTAGAAGCTTTCCAGAAATTGAAAGCGGTAAAATTATCAGAAGGGAAGGATGTGTAAGTAGTAGTAATTTGCTGTCAACTTTTGATATTTAAATATTTTGTCTTACCACACCAAGTATGACAGGTCTGCTGATGATATTGTACGACCAAGGGTTCCTTTAGAAGCATGTCTAGCTAACTTTTCAGCTCCAGAGGAGGTTCAAGATTTTTATAGCACGGCATTGAAGGCTAAGACCACAGCACTAAAGTAAGATTTGTAATATTATCAGATTCATAAAAAAGTAGCAAAGGGTAGGCCAATGATACTTTAGTAGCAAACTGGTGGAAATATTGTTCATTCCACAAATTTTTACCGTGCTGCAGGACTGCTGGGCTGACTTCATTTCCAGATTATCTTGTGTTGCATATGCGGAAATTTGTTATGGAAGAAGGCTGGGTGCCAAAAAAGCTCAGTAAAGTCTCTCTTGGCTTCATTACTTGTCTTGCATTTGTTTCTCTTAAATCATAGCCATACCAAAGTGTTACTTTTACTGATCTGTGTCACATGCAGATGTCTATATTGATGTTCCTGATATAATAGATATTAGCCACATGCGAAGCAAGGGCCTTCAGCCTGGGGAGGAGCTGCTACCTGATGATGGTAGGTGACATACTTTCTGGAGATTTTGAATTGAGTGCTATTTTTATTTTGTTGAAGGTGCACAGAAGATTTGCATTCATAGCTTAATTTCATGTAGTCTCTTATGGTTTGGCCTTATGGTGTAGAATAAGAGAAAGTCACTACAGGGAATTAGTGAACCTTGTTTAACCCTCCTCTCCCATTGAGCCACTATGCTTAATGGTTATTTGTCACTTCATCATATGTATTACTGAAAATAATTGGTCGGGATGCATCATTACCTGGAGGATTGTGCTGGAACTGTTATCAATATTTCCTTGCATCTCAACCTTTTAATCTTTTTATTCACATTTACTTTAGGTATGGGGTGGAAAGGGTGAAGGGGATAACATGTCCTAGATATTACAGGATGCTGCTTTGAAGGAAGTTGGCAGTGTTACAGATGTAGGATGAATAGCAGATATGTCAGCTAGTTAATATAACTCACGTAAATTGAAAGCTCTGGGTACTCAATTTTTATTATGTTTGCTGCACATCAAATTTTATGTCTGAATTTCAGCAGGTTAGGTTTCCTAGAATTTCAATTCAGGATTGCTAGATTTTTAGTAGAGAAAACTAAACAATGATAGTTTTAGGAATTACTCCTAGGATTAAGAAACTAAGAACCACTCCTTGGGTATAAGATTCACTTTTAGAAGAAATCATCACATCTTCTAATTTGATAAGTTTACGGAGAGAAGATCAGTCTTATTTTCATTTAAAGTTTGAATACATATTCTAAAAATTTTCTCAGAACCCTAATTCTTGTTTCATTGTTGAACTTCATGTCATTCTGCATGAAGTTACCATGCGTTCGTTTTGCTTTATCCCTGTTCTTATACAATTTAATTTTTTTCTTATATCATTAAATTTTGACTCCATATATTTGATCTGCCTTGTTCTTGTCGTGTTTTCTTTTTTGTTCAACTTTTGTATGTTAGGACTTTGGGAAATTTGCCCCATCTTTATGTGTGTTTAAGGAGCACATTCTCTTATTTCTGTTGGCTTTTGATTGCATTGCCAGAAATATTCTTAAGGGGTGAAGTATCCTATCCATAAATCCTTGGTGTTATATGAATTTAACTATCCTTAAATCCTTGGTGTTATATGAATTTAAGTATAAGCAGTTGATCCTTGGTGTTATATGAATTTAAGTATCTGTAGTTTTTTCTGAACCTTTTGATATTGTTTTCACCTTGTAGTGTTTTAAGACGCTGTGCATGATGTTTAGAACTTCAATGCTAGGATGTAATTTTCTTGCGGGTTGATGGTAGATCTATTCTTTTATTTCCTTATCTGTTTGGAGGAGCTTAGAGTGTCATTTGATGCTATAATTATAATTCACAGTCCCTGGCAAAGAGGTGGAAGTTGTGGCCAATGAAGATATTGTTTCTCAGCTTGTCTCAATGGGCTTTAATCATCTCCACTGTCAGAAAGCTGCGATTAACACCTCAAATGTTGGGGTAGAAGAGGCAATGAATTGGTTGCTTTCTCACATGGACGACCCAGGTATCTAAGTTCCTTTTTTTTTTAATCTTGAGAAGATCAATTTTTGGAGAAGCACACATTTCTTCTGAAACAAGCTCTTCTTGAGTGGTGAAAATTATGTCAAGTATTTTGCTGTTAATGTTAGATGCTTTTATTCTTTCAGATATTGATATTCCTATTTCCCAAGGGCTGCATGGAGTTGAAATCGACCAGTCAAAAGTTGATAAATTAATCTCGTTTGGTTTCCAAGAAGCAGTTGCTCGAAAGGCGCTCAAGTCTTCAGTAATCTTCTCTGTCTTTCAGTTACTTTTGGAAGGAAAAGCGGGTTAATTAACAATTTTACAGGCACAAATTCTTGTGTTATCAATTACTATTTTGTGTGCATTTTGCAGGGTGGTGATATTGAGAAAGCAACAGATTGGATATTCAGCAATCCTGATGCTTCTCTTTCCTCTGATATGGATGCCACCTCATCAATCACCACACCTGTTTCAAATGATGCAGGATTGCCAGATGGAGGAGGCAGTTAGTTTCTTCACCTTTTTTTTGTTCATTGGCTCTAAAAAATTTTATACATCCACAGAATATTCAATTGTTACATGACCATAACTCTTAAAATTAAGTAGCTGAATTTGCTCCTCTTGATTGTATAGGTAGGAGCTTAGGCCTTTTAGTTTCTGCATTTTCTACATGGATTTCTTAACGCTTTAGTATATGTGTTAATAAAATTTAGAAATGATAATAAAATTTCTGAATTCCTGTTGACTGCTGAATACATTGTTGTGGTAGAAAATGCTATCACAATTTTAATCACAGTGGTGGTGTTTTTGCTGCAATTAAGCTTTAAATTGTTGAAAGTTTATTTTGTTCCCTGTGACTGCTGAATAGATTGTTGTAGAAAAAGGAATCACAGCTTTAATCATAGTGGAGATGTTTTTGTTGTAAATCAGTTTGAAAATGTTGAAATTTTGCTTTTGCTCCTTGATTGAACATCGGTTGTAATTTCTTTCACTTTAAAACCGATATACTTCTAACTTCATCTTGGATGTACTGTTAATGTGATGAAGGTGGATAATATTGCTGCTTTCAACTCAAAGAATGTTCAACCAAAATCCTTGTTTTTGTGCCCTTATGCAGGATACAGGCTTTTTGGTATAGTGAGCCACATGGGAACATCTACCCAATGCGGCCATTACGTTGCACACTTCCTTAAAGATGGTAGATGGGTGCTTTTTAACGACAACAAGGTTGGGGCTTCCAAAAACCCTCCAAAAGACATGGGCTACCTGTACTTCTTTGAGAGGATTAACAGCTGAAATTAGCTGAGGGATATCCTTGAACAACTGAGGATTCAACTTTTCTGTCTTGAAAATACATGGCAGTCGGCGAATTCATTTGAGTTTATTTCATCAGGCGTGCGGCCTGAGATGGTCGACATGTAATCTGTTGCTGTAGGCCTGAAATGTTTTTGGTTCCAGCAGCCTTGTTCATTCTGTCTGCCTGGAGCCCAACGCAGGGCCATTATCATATTATACCTTGAAACTTTTGTCTGGCCATATTGAAACACCCTTTACAGTTAGTTTTGATCAGTAAAACAAGCATCTTTTTCAGTTTTGACAATGAAACCGTGCTTTTCCCCTCATGAAAAATATTTCCGCAGCAGCATCTTTTTCAGTTTTCCATACTCATCAGCTCATTCTGCATAGATTTTAGTTGTCATGAGCACCAGGAAAGGATTCTGTTGTTCCATGGATCAAAAGAGCCTTGAGGCGTTTCACCAGAGCAAAAGGATTGTCACTGAAAACATTATATATTGCATCAATGAAGCACATAGTGCAAGTTGCAACTATCATTTTGATTTCCGTTTACTTGCAAATAAATTAAATTACAATAATAAGTAGCTTCATTTTCATTAGATCACCTAAAATTTTCTCACCCATTTAACACCCCTTCGAACATTTATTTACTTTTGAATGTACCAGGAATATAATTTTACTCCTAATAGTACAACAATCATTTGACCATGAAATTTGTACATAATTCTCATATATAAATGTTTATTGAAGTTTGTATCACATCAAAATATCGATTAAAACATAGAAACCAGATTCTCTTGTACACAATGTAATGGATCTTTCATTATAGAGCTGAATTGATCTACATTTTTGTGTGTCAAAGCTAAAATATCAAAAAAAATTAATTCATTAGAATTTTATGTCCTTTCAAGCAAAAAACTTGATAGTTGGTAGTGTTGAGACAATACACACATAAAGACAATCAGAATATTTCATCAAAATCACTGTTATAATTTTCAGTTTTTTTTTTGTATCGTGTACTTGTCTTTATTTCATATTTTCTTTATAGCTTGTAATTTTTCTTTGCCTAAATCAAATTGTCTCTTTAGTTCAATCCTTATTTTGACACTCTTTTGCATTTTGATAGTTTAGAGTTTCATTTTCTAAGTTTTTCGAAGCCCACTCATATCGTTGATAAGAAGTTAGGGACAAGTTCTAAGAGAATTTCTCCTTGGTGTACCCAAATTTGAGGTTGATCATAAAAAGAAACCAATAATTTGGCACGACTGGTGAGAATCGATTTTGCATACGAGGAATGAGAAAGAAATTATTGTACCTCCAACCTTGGAGGAAAAAGTCCTTACTACAATAGGAAATAAAGGTTTTATATCTCAAATGATTGAGAATTTTAAGAAGGCAATATCGTCTTTTTTGACTGTCTAGCCCTATTTTGAGATTTTGGATAATGTGGCGGATAAAATCACAATAGGTAGACATCACCTCTAAAAGATAAAGAGTGTGTGAGATGATCATCTTAAGATAGTAGAGATCTTCGTAAATAAGGATGTATCATTCCTAGATATATGTAATCTTTTATTTTATTACTTAGGATGTAGAAAAATCATATCAAATAGAGTCTTATTTGGATGAAGATGTCATCTTATTGGATAATGTGAAGTAATATAATTAGGATAAGATGTAATCTAACTAGTTGAGTTCAGTTAGGATTCTGAACCTATCAAGCCAGAGGTGTCTATAAACAGTTGTGTCTTGGCCTAGGTGAACATGAGATAGAAAGTGCGATCACAATGTCTAAAAGTGAGAAAAAAAAATAGTGAGATGGCAATGAGGGTTAGATTCTCATCCTTGTTTAGTTATTTTTTAGTTTAATTTGAGGGTTTGTTGATTGTGATATCAACTTTGGTTTTAATCTTGAAACTTTGTGAGACAACTTATTGCTGTGAGGGGTGAGAGATCATTTTTTTTTCAGTAAATCCTTATTGAGTTTAGTGGATTTATTTATCAGTTTGTCTCATAGTTTTTTTCCTTCTACATTGGAGGGCTTTTCACATTAAATCTTGGTGTTTATGTTATTGTTTAGTTTCTTCTCATATTTTTCTATTACTGCAAATTGAAGGGTTATTTCTTATCGTTAATATTTTGTTGATCTTTTAGAGAGTTGTGTATTTTTCTTCCAACAAGTGGTATCAGAGCCATTCTAATGAAAGGTGGAAGTAGCCCTATGGTCAAGTTAACATTATCATGTTATTTGATTTGGAGGCTCATGATGGAGGACTTTTTGTATTCGGGGATCTCTTTGATCTTATTAAAGTGGACAGAAGTGTGAATGATGATGTTTTTTCAAAACGTGAAAAGAAGTCGAACAAAAAATGGGAAGAGATGAAGCATAAAACTTTGAGCATTATTAGACAATGGATTGATATCAGCATATTCAACTACGTGTCTCAAGAAATAGATCCTTTTGAGTTATGGAAGAAGCTAAAAAGTCTATATGAAAGGAAGACTGCTCGTAACAAGGACTCTTTGATTAAGAGACTTGTGAATTTGAAGTTGAAGGTTAGGATTTCCAGGACATAATAAATAAGTTTACAATTATGAAGATCATTTTTGTTGATGAGTTACAAGCTTTTTTCCTGTTGAGTCGGTTACTGGATAGTTGGGAAATGCTATTGGTGATGATTAACAACTCATCTCCTAAAGGTATGTTTTTTTTTTTGATGTAATCAAAGAAAGTATGTTTAATGAAGAAATCAAAAGAAAGGAGATTGAAGCTAACAACGTGTAGGCTTTCGTGACAAAAAGCAGGGGAAGGAACAAGAGTAAGGATCCCAATGGTCATAGCAAGTCTAAAATCAATTCAAAGTTCAAAGGTGTCAAAGATGCGAAGACGTGCCACTATTTCGACAAGCCAGGACATATTAAGGTGTTCTGCTATAGGTGGACGAGGGATCAACAAAAGGAAGCTCATAAGGATGACGATAATGATAAGATTACAGTTATAGCTACTTTAAGTATGGATGATGAGGTGTCACTAGTTTGTCAACTCGTGAATGCTTCTGTGTCAGCAATGTTGGTTCAGAATGGCTAATCGACACGTAAGCATCTTATCATTGCGTTCCAAAGAATTAATACTTCTTAAGCTACAAGAGTAGAGATTTTGGGAGTGTCAATATGAGAAACCCAAGTTTCGTTAAGATAATTGGTTGGGGTGAAATCCAAGTTCAAACAAACATCAAATGCTTATTGACCTTCAAAAATGTATGACACCTCCCCGATCTAAGACTGAATCTATTATCGATGAATGTGTAAAATTCAGAAGGATTTGACCGCACTTTTGGGGATAGGAAGTGGAAACTATCCAAAGGCACAATGACAACAACCTGAGGAGAGTTATGTTGCTCACTGTATAAGACACATTTAAAGGTATATGGTAGTGGAGAACTATACACAGTTGAAGAGGAAACTTCACCAAATATATGAAATCGACGATTGGGACACATAAGTGAGAAATGATTAAAGTTGCTGGCTGGTAAATCCCTTATCCTATTTAAGAACTCTCAACTACATAATCATTGCAATCATTGTTTAGTTAGAAAGCAACATAAAGTCTATTTCATGAGAAGATCTGCAAGGAAGTTAGAGTTATTAGACTTGGTGCATTCAAATGTCTATGACTCTATTAAGGATAATGGGTAGGGGGACAATGAGATATAATAGTTGATGAAACACAGTTTCGAAAGTCGATAAGAAAGAAAAGGCCTTTTAGAAGATATCTAAGTTCTGTGTACTTGTTACTTACTGTCGAGGGGAGCCTAAGGATATGCAAGAGGTTCCATTTTATGAAGACATCTGATATTATTGGTTGAGGTCTGTGATAGAAGAGTAATAATTAATGTTGAAGAAGGTTTATATAGATTTAAATGGTGCTGATATGTTGATTAAAGTGGTTCCCGGAAACAAGAATGAGCTTTGTAGTAAACTTGTTGGGATGAATCTCAAGTAGAAGATGGAGAATGACATGTCTTCACCATATTTGGGTTGGAGGGGGAGATTGTTGAGTGTCCAACCCTATTTTGTGATCTTGGATGATGTGGCGGATAAGATCACAGTAGATAGACATAACCTCTAAAAGATAAAAGATTGTGTGAGATGATCATCTGAAGACAATGGAGATCTTCGTAAATATGGATGTATCATTCCTGGATAGATGTAATCTCTTATCTTATTAGTTAGGATGTAGATAAATCCTATAAGATAGAGTCCTATTTAGATGAGAATGTCATCTTGTTTCATAATGTGATGTAATCTGATTAGGATAAGATATAATATAGCCAGTTGATTTCAGTTAGGATTCTGAAGCTATCAAGCTAGAGGTGCCTATAAATAGTTGAGTCCTGCTCCAGGTCAACATGAGATAGAGAATGCGGTCACAACATCCAAAAGTGAGAAAAAAATAGTGAGAAGACAAAGAGGTTTAGTTTCTCATCCTTGTTTGATTGTTTTTGGGATTGGTTTGAGGGTTTGTTAATTATATATCAATTTTGGTTTCAATCTTGAAAATTTGTGAGACAACTTATTGTTGTGAGGGGTGAGCAATCAACTTTTTCTGTAAATCCTTATTGAGTTTAGTGGATTTATTTATCAATTTGCTCAGTGGTTTTTTCCCCCTTCTACTTTGGAGGTCTTTATGTTAAATCTTGGTGTTTGTTTCAAGGTTTAGTTTCTTCTTATATTTTTTTGTTGCTGCACTTTGAAGAGTTATTTCTTGTCGTTAATATGTGGTTGATCATTTAGAGAGTTGTGCACTTGTCTCCCAACAACCTTTAACTAACTCTTTCATTGGAAAAAAAGTCCAAAATTGTGCAACCATCAACATGAAATGAGGTTGTTTGTATAAATGAAATTCTATAATTAAAGTTCAACTCAGCCTCTAGAGTTAAGGTAATCAAAATATTGATAGAGAAGATGAATAAAGTTTCTTCCGCTCTAGTACGAATCACTAGGAAGAATTCTCCTTCTTTAGAAAAGCAAATCTTCGAAGCTTGGAGGTCATCCTGTGTCAAATGCGATAAAAATTAGCGAGTACAATCTCCTCCCAATTGCTTTATTTGTGGATGAAAAGTATGTTTCTCCTCATAAAAGAGAAGATGTTCCTATAAGACATCTGCCGTTAATTGTGAAAATAGCCAACAGTTAGTTAGGCTCTAAACTCTTGGTAGGCAAGGATTTGGTGTGGAAGCTAAAGCTAATAAATCACAATACGATTTATGGGGTAATATTGTGGTTGTAAGTAGTCATTCTGTTATTTCTTCTTCGTAAATAGGATAGTAACTTAGTATGAAAGATGTCAGAGAAGTCGTTCAAGAACTATAGTCCTGGTTTAATGAGGTTTGGAATTATATAAGCCTTATTCATAACATATCAACCCTAAGAATATGGCTATAGAATTATTGAATCTAATTTGTTTAGCATATTGATAGTTTCACCATTTTGTCCTTTTGTAGGCTAAAATAAAGAGATTGCTTCATCCTCAATTTTTCTGGACTGAATCTGAAATTAATATAGCAGAATTGTTGAAAGTTACTTAGAAAAGTAGTGAGAATGTTGACACCTTCATCACCCAATTCAAGAAGATGAGAAGTAAATATCGGATTGCATTCTTAGAGATTAAATATATGAAGTTAGCTTAAAGGGGTCTCAATATTAAATAATAGAAAAATTTTCAAGGTATAAAATTTCATGATTTCTATGAATTGACAATAAAGTTGTTCGAATACGAAGAACTTTTTAAGAAAGAAGGACAATAGAAAAAGAATTCAATTGGTACTTATGTTATAAAGACAAATTCATGTGATTTAGTAGTGGTCAAAGTTAATATCCTTGAAGTTTGCGTTTGCCCTTCTTCAAAACGTAAATCTCTTGAAGTTAAAAGAAAAATGTAGGCTTCGACCACTCAAAATTAGTAAACCTTTAACACCTGAAAAACATAGGAAATATTTGATTTCCTGTTACAAGAAAATTTCATTACCTTATCGTCAAAGCATAAAATTTTCACAAATAAAGAAATTAGAGGGAGAGATTACTGCAAATACCAAAATACATTGAGTTACTCGGCGAATTCATTTTAGGGGTTTAAGACTGTTATCTAAGATTTAATTAACACGAGAATTTTATTGTTCACTAAAGTTAACCAAACCATATTGATAAATAAAATCCATTTCTACTTGTTGCAATTGTTAATGCAACAAAGTTTGATTTACAACTGCTATTAGATGTCAAGAGCAACCTAATGAACAGACTTTCACATAAAAAAGCTACAGTAACTACAAAAGTTAAATTCTGAATGTAAAAGACCATGGATAAGTCTGAAGAGTTAAAATGGTGTGAAAATGTCAAGCTAATTTTTAAGAAAGATGATTCTTGATCAAGAATGGAGGTCAATTTAATGATATGAAATTTGCTCACACAAATATTGATAACTTTAGAAGTATAAAAAGTCTTCAATATCATATAATTGGTTTGCTCAACCAAACATATGTATGGACATATTGATAGCCTAGAAAGAATTCAGCCCATTTGACCCAAAATTGAAAAGGCCTAAATATAACATAGGAATCAGTTGAGAAGCTCAGGATTAAAAAAGTCCAAACAGTTGATGCATAATTGATATGTGTTTTGAAAACAATACTGCATGAGGTAGTTAGTCTAAACGTGGCCAAAATAGTAAATGGTCGAAAGTTGAGCAGTTACAAGAAAAATGTTTAAAGCTGTTAAAGTTGGGAAAATAGTGCATAGGCAGTTAGGTAGCACAGGGGATGTGAGTTAAACAGTTAAAACCAATCTTTTTAAGGAAGTTGAAGTTGAGAAGATTACATTTATTCATCAGTAGATTACCTTTAGACGCGCATAATACACAAGAAAAGACAATTACACTACTTTAACAAAAACACTTCTTAATTATTTCCAATTTTCTTTGCATTATGTACTCATCTTTATTTCAAATTTTCTTTATAGCTTATACTTTTCCTTTATCTAAATCAAATTGTCTCTTTAGTTTAAACCTTATTTCAATACTTTTTAGCATTTTGGTAGCTTGAAATTTCATTTTCTAAGTTTTTAAAACCGCACCTAGAGTGTCAATAAGAATTCATATGTAAATTATCGGAGAAATTTTTCCTAACATGCCCAAATTCTAGGTTGATCATAAAAAGTAGCCAACAGATGGTGAGATGTCTTTTAAATATTCTCAACTCATATTTCTTGCAATTTCTTATCATTTTCTTTTCTTTACCTTTATATGAAAATGGGAAATCAAGAAAAACAATAACATATTATTTGGTAACTGGTAATAAAGAAGTGAAAATGGAATTACAGTATTTGATTCCTTAATTTTTCACTGTTTAATTACTAAGAATGAATAAAAAAAGAAATGATAAAACTGAAACAGTCTTATATTTTTATTCTTAAGAGGATTGTGAATATAATATAATCAAATATTAAAAAATAAATAAAGTTAGTAGGATGTTATCAAAATATTATAAATATTTTATTACTTATTGTCATAATATTATTATCAAAATTACATATTATAGCCTTTTATATTTAATTTAATTTTATTAATACAATATTAAATAAAGTTCTTTAATTTTATTCTCCTTGTAAAAATAATTCAAAATTATCTGAAAATTAATAATTTATTAAATAATTAAAAATAATTTTGATTAATTATTTGTTAAAATAAAAATATTTTGATTATTTATTTACGTAAAAATCATATAATGAATAAATATAACCAAAATATTTTTCGTTATCATTCCTAATATTTAATACGAAATGCTAAAATAATTATTCACATTTTTAATCTATTAAATACTAAATATAATAAAAATGTCATTCTTAATTCTCATTTTCGTTTTCTATACTCATTCCTATTTTATTTATTATTGGTCACTAAATGAGGTCAAAAAAATTTAAAGTAAATAAGACGAATTTTATACTCAGTTAATACCAACCTTTTTTAATTTTTGAATATTAGTATCAAAATTTAAATTTTAAAATAAAATTTTAATAATTTTTTAAAAATAACTTAACATTACAAAGTATTAATTTTAATGAAAAAATATGACTTGACAAAGAAGAAAACAATTGGTTTCCGTTTTTTTTAAAACCTTATTCATTGTTTTTAATAGGAAATACATTTTGTACTGTGAAGTTATATTTTTTAAGATTTTAGAATTCAATTAGAAAAAAAAAGATTATACAATAATATTAAAAGATTTAAAATTTTAAAATAAAATATAAAATTTCTTTTTTTGATTTAATTCTTTTTAAAAAATTATAATTATATTTTTAAAATTTACGTAAAGGCCTTTTATGACATTAAAAATACTAAAAAATTATTAAAACATTTTTAAAAAAATTTATTGAAATTTATGATGTTATGATAACTCGCTACTTAATATTTGACAATTAAATAATATTAATATGTATGATTTTTGATTTGATATTAAGATCAAATTTGGATAAAAATTATCTTAAAATATTTTATAATAATTAAATACATGACAGAGAATTTCTCTTTTACGGTATCGGATTATCTATACCTAATATCATGTTCCAACCCTGTTTCGTGAAACAGAGCATTGAGTACTGAGAATCGAATCCTCTGTTTTACCGAAAATTTTATATTGAATAAATCATTGGAGTAGAGTAGAAACTATTAACGAACAATATTAAAGAGGAAAACAAGGAATGCATGCCGTGCCATTCGAAATTCATACGACAGCGACATGATTTTAGAATTCCACAACCACAAATCCTTTTGTTTAGGCTAAACTTGAACGGTATCTGGAGTGGAAATTGTTTAAAGTAGAACAATGCTTTCAGATTTGAAGCAATCGACGTGAGACCAATCAAATGTACGTTGCGGTCAAAGTATCTTGGTTGCTTTTCTAAATAGTAAATATTGTTTTTATTGAAAATGATCAACACGTTTCCCAAGCAACAGAAATAAATGATTTAACACATAACACTTGTTGGATCTTTCATCTTTGAGTTAAAATAATTTCCAAATTGGAAGAAATGGGAGGTGATTCAACCAAGGTTACCTCTCCTTGTCCGCAAAAAAAATGTATATAAGTTCGGCAGTTCATATTGTATACTATGTAATAGATGAAAATACATTTGAAAATTAAGTGTAAACTATAATTAAATATGAAACCTATGTGAAATTTGAAATAGGCCTGTACGAGAAAGAAAATTAGACCACACATAGGTCTAAGTGAAGTTTTATTTTAAAACCAATTGACAATAAGTGGAATAGTCCACTAGACTTATATGTTAGTCTTTTTTTTTTTTCAATATGGAACTCACATGTGGATATTATCAACACTCCCCCTCAAGTGCAACTGGAACTAGACATCTAGTTGGCACTTGAAATAAACACAATAGTAATTGGACCGGGTCGCTTAGATTGAACATTCAGACAGACAATCAAAAAATTAATAATTCGGACCAAACCTGCTCTGATACCATGTGAAATTTACAATGAACTTACGGGCTCATACGAGAAGGAAAGTTAGATAACACAAAAGCCCAAGTGAGATCTTATTTTAAAATTAATTAGCGATAAATAGAATAACCCACTAGATCTTTTTCCCTTCTTTTTTTAATATAAGACACTCATATGTAGGTATTATCAACAACCAATCAGACGGCTAGTACTCAAGTTACTATCCTTTGCAAATACATACGCCAATACTTTACTACTTCACTATCCTTGTTAATTTCTTAGTGTTTCTCTTGTATATAAATTGTATTTCTATCGTCGGCCCTGCCTGACATGATCTGAGAGTAGCAAAATCCTATCTGGATGCCAAATTTGATACACATGCAAAACCCTAATGTCATAGAATATATTATAGGGTGTATGTGTTTGATGAAGCCTACAAAGAGCGGTATCTAACGCGTATTGGAAAACCACTCCAAAAGACGCAACTCCATAAATAAACTCAATCCAAAACCATAAAGTTTCAGACACAACACAAACACACGCACGTACAAATTTTCATGTTTTCTCACATTCTCCTTCATTTTCTCTCCCAAAAAACCACCCCCCTTAAGTCCCCGCCTATTCACTTTGCCTCAACCGCCACATACGTCCTGCCATAGTACCTTTCTGTTTCATATATAGGCTATACATATCTACAAACGTCTCCATGCACTTGGACAAGACCAACAACGTTTGTTCTATGAACAAGGAAGGAACTGGCAGCAAGCAGACCCTTTACATGTTCTTTGTGTGTTGTAGTAGACCGGTGGATGTGGCAAGTGAGAAATGTGGCGGGGATGTGCCTGTAAAAAAGTCTGGTTTGAAGAATGCTAAGATTGAAGGTAAAGGTGAAGGGCTTATTCCTAGTTTGTTTCACGACTTACCAAATAAAGAGTCGACCGTCAGACAGGAGAAGAGAAATCAACAGAGTTTCAAACGTGTTCTGAAGGCTGTCCTGTTCGAGACCTCATTGGTTAGTACCTGGCTTCTTTCTTAACTTTGCTTTGACTTTGTCTTGATTAATATGCGCTGTGTTTTTCTTCATCAAAATGATCAATCAATTTCCATATATTACAAAGATTTTTAGGTTAGAAAAAGATCTCTTTTTCTGATATCTGATTAGGATACCTAATTATTCCTCTGTTTTTGATGCTTTAGTATCGAACTTGTACTTCCCCTATGGTTTTTGTGTATTGATGATAATTACTGGTCCTTCTCTTTCTTCTTCTTTTGATAATTTAGTATGGGATATGTACTTCTCCTATGGTTTTGTGTCTTGATGATAATCATCTCTGAATCTAGGTCATTAATCCTTCCTCCTCTTCTTCTTCGTCGCTAATTTTGTTTCACTTTTCCTCCTTCTGTTCAACGTACTAAAAGTGTTGTTGCTTCTTTCTCTTTACTATCTAAGGAAATTTCGCATGCGAATGGATGGACTTCCTTTTAGTATGTTTTTCCATGGCGTACTGATTTGCCGAGTACTTTCCGTCTATTGCAGGCCAAGAAGATCAAGAGAACAAAAGTCTTAAAAGAGTTGTTCCATTCAAACAGGAGCCTATCGAAACGAGTTGCGAAAAAGAATTCAAACCAAGTTGTGGCAAAGAATCCCACAAACGTAATCCTCCTAGAAGTTTCCAAGCAATTTGATGGAACTAACACTAGCAAGTCTTCTACAGCGACTCCACCTTCCTCGTCACATTCGAAGAAAAATGCATCGACTCTGGTTTTACCAAAGCCAAAACAGGATAAAAAATTTCAAGATAAGAGAGAAGGTAGTAAAAGTTGTAATGTTGGTATATATTTGGTTATCGTGTGTCTCTTGGCACTAGCATTCTGTGGCAAGGCATCTGCTACATTACTGACAGCAGGATGGCTGTACTATGTGCCTGGGTTGATTAATAAAAGATCACTGAAACGAAGATCATCACGGAAGGGAATTTGCTCCTAAAATAAGGCCAAATGATTTTTAAGTGTATGTACTTGCCAACTATACAGCCACTCTGGTTTTTGCAGAAAAAGCAGGCCACAGTTGTCTCTTCTTAATTTTGTGTGACGAGTTCAGTTTAACAAATATTAAAGTTTCTCCAATTTTTGTTCATTGATTTTTTTCAAAAAAATAATTATACGTGAATCATATTAAACAATAAAAAATTAAAATTTTATATTACAAACGGAATAATATAAAATTCTTGAATGTCAATTTTAATTTATTTGGAGTATGTACTTACAGTTTTCATAAAACACTTAACTATTTAAAAAGTTTATATTGATAATTTTAAGAGTTCTTAAATCAATTTAATGAAATGATATATGACATCAAACAAAATTTGAATAACATAGAGAAAATAGATGTCGAATAAATATATGTTATTCAACGAGTAGGTTATATTGTATATAAGATATTGCTTATTCTAAAATTTGAAAATAAGAAAAAAAAGAGTATTTCTAATAATATTTTGTTAATAACAAATACTAAAAACTTAAAGCTATTTTTGGTCATAATTTGTTAATAGAAGATAATATTATCCTGTTGTTTAAAAGAAAAGTTTATAATGAATTAAAATAAGATATGATAAAATATAAAGGTGTGATGTTACATCTCATTTTAATCTAAACAGTACAAGTTAAAAATTTCTACTGATATAAAAATATAAATAATTTATAAATTTTTCATTAAAATAATTATTATATTATAAATTTTTTCATCCCTTCGAATAATAATTTTTTAATTTTAAATTTAAGCTTCTTTCTATTAAAAATATTACTTTTACAAACCGTCACCTTCGAACCGTGAAAGTGTCTGTCTAACACTTGGATTTCCATCTTCGCGCTATCTAACAATTATCAACCAGTGTATCGATGGTGCCCAAGTTTTTTTTCCGACCCATCTCTCTCCCTTTCACTAGCTTCTGTCCAACCCTCGTAGTTTCTCTTAAACCCTCTGGTTCTGACCTTACTTTTGTTTCTCAGTTATGCATAGCTGCTCATGCGTTTACTTGTCAAACTTTCCCTTATGGTCCCTCTCTTTGGAAGGGCAAAATACCTTCTCAATACCCATATGATTTTGAGAAAACAGCTGATCGAAAACTGCTGGACCAATGCAAGGAAGATGGGGCTGAAGAGGAGAAAGCAATTGCCGAGGAGGAATTTACTCGGGAGTTTGACATTGCTGCTCTTCGAGTTCCTGCGAAGGATTGCTTTGCTTTAGAGAATAGGCTTCGTGGGCATTTATTGAATTGGCCTAGGATTCGTAATATTGCTAGAGTTCCTGGGGATGAAGTTGGAGAAGAGTTTGTTTCTTTCCTTGGAGACTCGAGGAAAATAGAAGATGAGGAAGCGGAGCATGGAGACCTTGTTGTGCTGGACCCGAGGACTTATGGCAAAGAAGAGGGAGATGGTGAAAGTTTAAGCCTTGTTTTATATAGGGAAAAATTGGCAAAGGAGTTTAATTCAAAAGGATATGTTAAATTCAGAAACTTGGCTAAGATTTCGCGGCCAAAAAGGAAAAAGAAGAGGAAGGAGGAGAATGGAGATGGGGGTAGTGAGGGGATTGAGAGGAATAGAAAGAATGAGTTTGCCGTGGTGGAGGTTGTTGAGGAACAGGAGGAAAGAGAGAATTGGAAGGGTTTGTTGGGTGATGAGTTTAAGGGGAAATGGAAATGGAAGGGGTCTACAAGATTGTTGCTTTTGGATGAAAGGTATGCAGAGAAAAGAATGGAGGAGTTGCCTCGGGCTATCAAGGTGGCTAATCTGATATATCTGAGTCCTTGACTGTGCTATTCATGTGTATGTATTTTCTTGTCATTATTGATAATATGTTTAGTCACCAATTTGAAGTAAAGTTGCAAAAGGGTTTATTTGATGCTTTATGAGTTGATTTTCTTTATTGTGACTTGAATTTGAACACTTTTTCCTGTATACAATGTTTGTTTTTCTGAGATGTCGTACAATGATAATTGTTATAGTTGCCTTTTTTAGATATTCTTCGGAAAGCTTAAAATAAAAGATTACGATTAAGATTATTCATGTATATTTTGTTCCTCTTTTGCCTTGATATTAGATTAAAGGTAAGTGTTGCTGCGGAGTGATTTCAAGAAAAATGTATTTTACTAGATCAAGGGATGGAGGCCATAGATGCTCATCTCTTTTATCGGTTTTGGCAAGAATGAAGTTTGACGCTGAATATGAGAACTCTGAACTTCTTGTTCCTAGCTTGAACGAAATGCCCCATGAAAATGATAAGAATGTTGTCTTAGATGGCAGGGAATGACTGTTCTAACTACATATTAAGCATTTTTCTGAAGTATTTTACATGATGGTGGACCTCTATTCTTATGCTTTATTAAGCATTTTATGTAATGATGTTGTTTACTGACTCATAGTCTTACAAGATCTCATGTTGTATTTGTTATGGCTTCGACAGTTGGATACAAATATTCAGCTTTAAACTCCATTATAAGAATTGATTAACTAATGCATGTCATCTATGGAAGATTGTTTGTGGCCAAATAAATAAATGATGAAGGTCTGAGTTTGGCTTTACGTCCAAGTATCTGTGGAATTTTATTTGTCAATCCTGAGTTATTGTTTCACTAATGAAGGTCTGAGCTTGGTACTATCTCCAATTGTGTGGGGAATTATACTTGTCATGCCGGAGTAATTTTTCTGCCTCAATGTGTGGGAACTGATTGCAATTGTCTTTGCCAAGATTAAACATATATGCAACATCAAGGCCTTGATTGTAATTCACTCGCTTCTTAGTTTCTTGTTGAACTGATCAGAGCTGGGTGTAACAAAGGCATAGCTACCTAGGTAAAAGTTGCTTGAATTCTAGTATTTTTTGTGCAACTAGTTACTTGCCGAATCATGTAATGCTTTCTACTGTGATTTGTTGTGTAAATTTATTGATATAATAGGTTTCATTACATTATATGCTTGTGCGTCTGGAGATTACATCTGATATTGTACCCTTCAGGTTGCATTTGAGGAAGCAATGAAGGACAACTCGACATCGACCTTTGAGCTCGTTAGATGCAAGTTAACTTTGTTTTATGAATACTGGCAGATGAATGAGGTAGACATACCCTTGAGTTCTTTTATGATCATACTCGCTCTGTTTTTGTTTGTTAAGTTTTATCTACGTAGGCTGAAGATATCAATCATTTTTCTTAAGTCGTTCAAGGAATTTCCTGGCTCTTATAAAGGGAAAAGTAAAATAGGAAAAACTGCTCCTTGTAAATTTGATACGCTCTTTAACAGTCTTGATGTATAATCTGTCATCATGGTCATCATGTCATGCATGCTGCTTATTTTCATTTAAGCTTTTGGTATTATGATGCCAATTAATCAAACTTAAGATTCTGATCTGGTCGTGCATGGACTTTTCTAAAGAGCTAGTTGAGTCAAACCAAGCTTGAGTAATAAAACTTATGTTGAGTGCACTTCAAGCTGATAGTTTACCGTTGCTCTTTAAACAAATTTACTATGAAAGTCTTTAACTTTCCAGAAATTCTCTTTTCCATAACACTCTTTAGTTAAATAAGCTGTTGAGAATGTTACTGATCACTCTCAACTGTAAAGCAATGGAGCTTGCTGCACTAGGGGTTGCCAGACAACTGGATCTCTAATATTTAATCATCTTTACAGGTCTTGGAGACTTTGTTACCAAAAGTTATGATCGTCCCGTCAGCTTTTGAGACAGTTGGGCATATTGCTCACCTGAATTTGAGAGACGAGCATCTGCCTTACAAGAAGCTCATAGCAAAGGTGCTTCTTATGAAAACACAAATGAAGGAATAAATGATCTCTTATTAAGTTTTTGTAATGTTACGAGTATTCTATTACAGGTTGTTCTGGATAAACATAAACCAAAGATACAGACAGTTGTTAACAAGATTGATGCCATCCATAATGATTACAGAACAATGCAACTTGAGGTTTTAGCTGGAAATCACTCTCTCGTTACCATGGTTGTTGAGAATGGACTACGATTTAATGTTGATTTGGCTACAGTGTACGTACACTTTTCCAACAAATTAATTGAGATTGACTCAAAATTTACATGTCTTTTCTCTCATGCTGTTTGAGAACAAGGTTCTTTTAATTTGTCTGAAATCTCATAATCTGTCCTTTGCATTATGGTATCGAACATTTTAACATCTCATGCCCTTTGGATTCCATGTTTTGAACATAAAGTCATCATGCTACAGGTATTAATGCATGATGGTGGCTCCATGAGCAATTCGTTGGATTTCTGAATTAAGCATTTACTCTTCTACAACATCCTCAGGAGAGTTGAGGGTCTCAATAGGCAATTATGTCCTGAATCTGAAACCTCCCTTCCTTTAAACTCCAAAATGAAGCTACCAATTTCATCACGAGATTCTTAAATCACTTTGTTCAATTCTCTCTCTCAATAATTTTGTGGTTACTAAATCCTTAAGTGTTTCATCTATAATACTGGTGGATGCATTGATACATCTCCCATCTCATTTTATTACATAAATATTGTTCAGTGAACAATACCAGAGAGAGTTTATGTGCTAGTAGCATTAAGAATTTCATTTTTTATGCAGGTATTGGAACTCGAGGCTTGCAACTGAAAGACAAAGATTGCTCAATGGCTTTACTAGAGATGATGTTGTTTGTATGTTTTGAGTCTTTTCATAATTCTAGTTTACATACCTGCTGAATTGTTGAAATATCTGCTTAGAACTGTGAGTTTGTAGGCTATCATTTTGACCATTGATAAAGTTTGATAGTTCTATCGAACTTAATAGCAGCACTCTTTTGAAGGGTGAAAGAAACAAAGTTGGTAGAAAAACAAATGAAGATTGCCCTTGTGACAGGATTACTACCACATAATTTCCTTTCTTCTGCTTTGAAGACATGGCTGTTATTAGTGGATTTTACTGTTCTAATTTTCTCTGTTTGTCATGTTTTCTTTGGTTTTTAGTTTTGAAGGTTGGTGGTCTCTTGTTCTGTACTTTCACAATGTACTTCTGTTTTATCATCTTTTTTTTTTTCTGTTAAATTTCTGCACAAGATAAAATCATTGTTTACTTGTGTTTGCTGATCATTTATGCAAATTGACAGGTGATGTCTTTTCCGGGGTCGGTCCAATAGCTATATCTGCTGCAAAGATAGTCAAGCGCGTATATGCCAATGATTTGAACCCTCATGCAGTTGATTATCTGGAGAGAAATAGTGTTCTCAACAAGCTTGAGAGAAAGATCAGGGTATAACTGACTTTCCAGTTAATAGTTCATTTTGGTGTTGCACATTATTCATCCTTCTATTATGAAGATCCAAAATAACCATAAAGACAGACAGCAGTAACTTGAGACCTATTACCATTAAGTTTTTAAAAGCAGACACTTCCCTTTTCAAATTTTTTGATACGTGAAGAATTGTGATGAAAGTATAGTTATATTTTATATTTCCAGTACAAAATCTGCTGACAATGCTGGGACTTGGTCAACTTAATTCAGTCACTTTTGTTTTGTTGTCAGACAATGCCATCAATCTCACTCTATAAATTTTTTGTTATTCATATTCATAAAACACAGGAACATGTAGGAATTACACAGATAATAAGTTGCTGGGTAATCTGCCACATGTAATTCTTTAGTGTCAAGCTTCATATTGAGAATCTTGCTCGTCACTGTCTAGGTCTTTAACATGGATGGAAGGAGGTTCATCAATGCTATGTTTACGAGTGAAAAGGCTCATTCTATCACACAGGTGGTTATGAATCTGCCAAATGATGCTGTGGAATATCTTGGTATGTTATCATACATTGTTGTCCTTGGATACAGATGAGATTGTAAGAAGTTGCTTGATTCATTGAATAATATGTCGACTTAACTGAAGTTTACCTTCAATATTCCTGTTGAGGCGTGGTGTTGGGGGTAGTGGACATGCTTAGGTTACTTCATCTGGCAACAATTTCTTGGAATCATTTCTGATTTGGAAGCTTAGTTTCAACTCTTCAAACTGATCTTGTGAATTTTATCAAATTTGGCTAGGGGGATATTGATACGTAATAATTGCACCTGTTATGTTCAAATGCCTGCTTGTATAGGGAGTGAAACGTCTGGGTCATTCATTAGTCAACTACAACCATTTTTCTTATCCGACGCTATCAAGTTTAGTGTATGCCTGGTGTGATTTTGACCGCTCTGCATGGGCGAAACTTGCATAGACAAGGTCTATGAAACCTTAAAATATTTCTTTTCATTTCTTACCAAGAAAAATGCCCTTTGCTATAGTTTCCTTATCATGAACCCGTAACTGACCAGGACGTACTTTTAAACTGATGAAATTTCAGATTGATTAGGCTTGAATATTTTTATCCACAACTAAATGTTTTTGCCTATGTTGAAAGATGCTTTTAGGGGAATATTTGGAGATGCGCCCAAGACTAGAGAATATAAGTTGCCAACGATCCATGTTTATGGATTCTCAAAAGCTGAAGATCCAGAGTTCGATTTTCATGAGGTTTGAAATTTCCATTCTGAATATGTGGTTGGTTTCATATACATATTCCTGGCATATATCTTCCTTCATGCAGCATCTGATGCCTTTTCTTGTGATTCTTGAAACATTTACGCACAGCGGGTAACAATTGCATTAAAGGAGGCGGCAGTTTGTGTAGAAATGCGCAGGGTACGTCTTGTAGCACCTGGAAAGTGGATGCTATGTGCATCATTCAAACTTCCTGTTAGTGTAGCATATGAAAACGTCGAGTGAATAATAACAGAAGCTGATGTTGTAAATTGATATTATTTTTTGTCAATATTATATAGTTTTCTTTTTAATTGCAAAAGGAGGTCCTCTTGCTAATCAGTTTGGGATTCAAAATTGGTGGTCTTAGGTTAGGAACAAATGCCTTCGTATTAGGTGAGAATGGAAGGAAGACAATTGATTGGTTACTACGACAGATTCTGTATCAAAATGTACTCCGTCCACTTCTCTTCAGCAAGTTATTTTATACAGATGGCTACAATATCTCTCCAAATTCAAGGCTTTTAACAAAAAAGAGAAACAGTAATCCGTAAGTATGGATCAAATCGTCAAGGGACTAGGCCCGTTAGTCGTAATGGATGTGGTGGGTGCCGTTAGGATGCGTCCCTCACAGACACATTTTGCTTGTATTGTCTTTTCTTTTATGAGGTACCAAGCAAAATTGAACTCATGATACTGACCTTTTCATCGTCTAAAAACAACACCAAACTGTACATAAATGCCAGAGAATACCAAATACTGGATGCACAGATTTGTCCTTCTTGAACGGCCAGGATTTTATGATCCCCAACATCTGCAGTGCCCCTCGTATTCCATAAAATCTTACACCAAGATATGTACTAAGATGTTCACTACGACTTCCTTAACCTGCTGCTCCAGTGTGTTGTGGACAAAATGGTCAAATTAGGGCAATGTGGTAAAACTGAGAGAGGAAATCTCAGTTGAGATTGAGAATGGGATCCAAATAATTACACAAGCATCTGATGTGGTCCTTGCTCCTTGCTTCTTATGGTATGCAAGTGTTGTGAGGACAAGGATAGGATGGATCTTGTGGTGATTTTGTTACAAAATAGTTGGATCTCTTACCCAAGTTGCAAAACTAACTCTCACAAAACCAACCTCCCTCTACTCGTTCTTCCTTCTCCCATTTCACTTTATATGCTTTAAGATAAGATTATTCACTGCATTCATCTACTTTCGTATTGATGATTGATTAATGATAATTGATTAGCTAATTAATCAAGAGTTTGGTTTGATCATCTTTATATTCTAACGAAAAGAGCATGAGTTATGTGGTAAACAAGTGCAATGCAATGTGGTCCCCCCGCTCGTGGTCACCCCAAAGCCGGATCCCCACATAGACTATGATTGATTATACACAAAATACATTAAAGACCAACAAATCCCTAATAGCAATTCCATGCAGGGCACAATCTGCTTCTCAGAAACCGAGAATCCACCATGTCTGCCCAAACCCAGCATCTTCCCACGTGCCATCTCATCTCACACGTGCCAAATCTCCTTGTTCCCACTCTCTCTCCCAGCCGCCTACTGTAATAACATGTATCCTATATATGCTATTCTACACTAAACAAACATCTCCCTGTAGTACCCTATACATTTCACCATCACCAGATCCAACATCATGAAGCGGGGACCAATCGCCACGTGTCATTAACCCCCGAAACCGAATGATATTTAGTCCCACGTCCCTCAATCCATTGGCCTTAGTTACCGTTTGGATAGGTCTTGCAGTCTATTCATGTGCTTGCGTGGAATGCTGGCTTACTTATGAGGACGGCGTGAATCCGTACACCCTAGTCCAACAATATTCGTGAGACCAGAGATCTTTCACACATCGACACTCGTTTGGTTGGTCACGCGGTTTGGGATGGATCTCCAGCAAGAAAGAAGCCATCAAGCACTTGTGCAATTTCTTGGGGGATGGGATGTGTGCTTTCTTTCTTCTTCTTCATGCAACACCGTATGGTTTATGTCTTTGTCTATGTCTGTGCTTGTGTGGTGGAACCAATCTCTTTGATTTTTTGAGATCACTTCTATTGGGTGCTTGTGAAAGTTGTGTGTTCTCCATCAACATGGACAAGGAAAGTAGACGTTCTTATGGATTTTGTGAGTGGTATTTTCATGAAATGTGAAAGCAGCTTGTTTGTTTGACGTGGTCTTTGTGTATGTGGGTAGCCACCAAAAAGTTTCTCAATGGGAGATGGCAGATTATCTCTTTACATCCAAAAATACTTGACTTGGGAGAGACAACCTTTTTGATGCCTTAGACTAACCCACAACGGAAAGTTTTCATGTGATAGAGATCTCAGGGATTTGTTTCTGGACCAATCCATAACATTTTCCTTTAAATATTTACAGGTTCAAAGGAAATTTTCCTGAAAACCATTTCCTTAATTGGCAGCTAATATAATACAAACACAAATTAACATTAGTTAACTGCATGAAGTAATCACATTGACAATCCCATAAAGCTCAATAAAAGAGCTAGATGCTACCACATGGACACAGCATTTCATGATTCCATATATGAAGAAGATATGATTGCAAGCTATAGGCCTATAATGGTAGCTAGGGCAGCTTCATGTATACTAATTTCAGCGACCAGATCTCACTCTCTATGATTGCCCAGATGCCAGAGGCTGCTATACGTGCTAGTTCACCAAGACTAAGCTCACTCGATCACATCTGCTGATGACCCATAAAATACACGAGAAGAGAACCCTATTATCAGGATGATCATGACCATTGAAGTGGCAGACGGAAAGATTTACTTCCATGCACCAAAAACCTTTTCGTTTTTGTTTCCTTAGTGACAAAACTACATATAAACAAAACCAATGATAGTTTGCCGTTTCCGACAAAACTGACGCCGTGCCTCTTACTAGTACTACCCCACCTGCCCGCTTTTTAGAACATGTTTCCCAGAGGACAATACCCCACATCTCCGACCTTGTCTAGTACAATTGGCTAAATCGTCCGACGTCTTGACACGTGTAAGTGGGCCCAACGGAAAAGAGGCGTGTTCGCAACCTTTGAAGCTGGTAGTAAGAAGTAAATAAAGCTGAAGGAGCATTAACTTATGGGTGGTTTTAGGTTTAGCTCCTCCTCTTCTTCCTGATCATGGTAACAGGAGTTAGCTATTGGCATTACCATTTGAGCAATGACTATGTCCAGGCCATCATAATTAGATGTTCTACAAATAAGAAAGACCATATGATCATGATATATAATAGCATCTGGAAATAGATGAATGGGTGAAGAGAATAGCAAAAAACCCATGTTCTTTTTTGCCACTTCAATATCACTTCTCTTACTTTAAACCCCACACCTCTCCTCTACCCATTCTTTTGTCATCTCTCTTTCTCACAAAAACCTTGGAAGTCCTTCACCAGTATCATTATACCATCTTCTTCACCTCTCTCTTGTCTTAGGTTACAAACACTAGCGGGTTTGTTTGTTTTGTCTCAAGATACTCTCGTCAATGGCTACACCCATTTCTATTCTTCTCCAAGAACCCACTAAGACGGAATCCTTTCATCAACCTAGACCCGTAAATAGTAGTACCCGAGGAAGAAAACCCAGCAAATGCCCACCTCGCAAGAAACATCCTCCCCAAAGAGGCATGGGGGTGGCTCAACTCGAGCGTTTAAGGCTACAAGAATGGAGAAAGACGATGATTGAAGCCAACCAAATGGACTCCCTCAGCCACCTTCAGCTACCTGTGGATGACCCAGTTAAGGTTAATCGCATTCCTGTGCAGTATGGTTCGGTTATCAGTAATGGGTCCGGCGGTTTTGGAGTGGGTCATCAGTTCTTTGCGAATCCGTATTTGGTTGGAGCTCCGGTTCAGCTTGGGTTGAGTAGTAGTAATTCTGCTTCGGCTGTTTTTGAGACCTCGAAAGAGCTCTCTTCAATGCCAAAGATCATCACACAGCAGTGTGCTCATACTCGATGTGATATTTGCTTTAAGGTTTGCATTAGATGAATGGTTTCTTAATTTTCTAATGTTGCTACTGGCGAGTCCTAGACATCTGATGCTTTTTCTATTTGGCTTTTGAAATAACACCGAAGTTTATTATTATTATATTTATACCCTTTGTTTCGTTTCATTAAATTGAACTTTGTTAGTCTGATTTTTACTTCTTGGTTTTGAGCAACGTCCGCGATTAACCGTGTTGCTTGGATTTAAAGAAAACGCAAGGAAAAAGGACGGGAGACTTATTTTGAAAGAGTTCTTTTTTTTTCCCCATCTTTTACTTATATTGTCTTTGACAAGATGATTGTTTCCCAGAAGAAGAAATTTGGCGGGGAGCATATTGTATATAGTGAAAGAAGAGAGGGGTGTGAGGCATCAGTATCACCTAATTTCTAGGGTTGCGATTTCCTAAGTTTCGATCAGATGATTACAATTATGAATTCAGCTTAAGAGCCACAAAGTAAGACTTGTATACCAATAACAGTCTCAGCGTGGTAAAAAGAAACAAAATAAAACATATCATTCATGCATAAGAAACCTGGTTGATTACATGTTATTGTATAACTCCGTTGTCTAGAAATTGATGTGACATTAGCTTTCCTCTTGATGTTATTTATAGATTGTGATTCTGAAAGTAGGTTTATTAATTTGTAGGGCATGGAGGTCGCGGCAGTTCATCGGAAGGGAAATTCAGCGAATGGAAGAGTTATAGTGGAGTACGAGTTTTTCCCAGGAAAAAGTAGTGATCATAAAAGCACTTGTTCCAAGGACATGGAAGCTTCAGTTGCAGTGGGTACTAATGCATCTAATGCTTCTAATTTTGTTGATTTGTCCCTCAAGCTTTCTTTTTAGATTCAAGAAACATATCTACTTTGGTTGTGTTCTTTTTCTTGGTGATTCGTGTGGCTACCTAAATTCAAACCCAACTTTTTTTAGTTCGTTTTTGTCTTGATATATCGTACTGGCCTTTCCACTATAGTGAAATATGTTCTGGGTTATGGTAATGTCCCTCTCCAGAATTGTCAGTTACTGCTTTGTTTTACAGTCCCCACCATCAATTTATCCATGATCGATTCCAGATCGTGGGTTCGGTCTGATCTATCTCATGTATTGAATTTAGATACTTATCAGACGTTAAATTGCACTCAGGTTTCTGTAGGCCATGGAATAGGTAGCTTTCACAAATTTCTCAAAGTAAGAATGCAAAACTTCGGACCTAAGTCCTGCAAGGGTGTTGTATCAGTGAGTATAGTATTTAGCTGTACAAAAACATTCATGGAAACTTTAATCTTGATGTCACCGATGGTTATTCGTGTCATATTATTAAAATCAAACTCGAGTTTAAAGGAGCAGTAGAGTAGACATTAATCTCGACATCTTTTAATTCAGCAGAATCATTCTGTTGGTTTATATAAAGACATTGATAACGTTTAATATCTGTTCAGGAGAGGAAAAAATGTATAAATTGCTTTTAAGATTCTTCTCGTCAATGTTACAGATTGATACGACTTCTTCATTAATTGGGGAAGTACAACGATCTAACTCCTATAGCTGTAGTACTTGCCACCTTTGCATGATTAACAGCTTAACTCAGGTTACATGTATTTTCTGTCGTCACAAATAATATTTTGGATTTGGCTTGAATTCCTTAAAGTAGTCATAACGGAAAATGCTAGAATGCTCGCAGATGAAGAATGAAGGTGAAATCTTGTTGAACATGAGCCACTGCTGCATTGTATAAAGCCTGGAAAAGAATGAGGTTTTACTATAAAACTCGAAAGTCGAAACCCTAGCAATATGTAAAGATTGTTTTTGTTAGGAGATAGGCAGAGTGAGGCTTTCTCTTCTTGAACTAGAATACATCTTTTAATGTGCTGAAAAACAAGGAAGAGCATCTCTGCAACACCGTTTATGGGAGTCAAGCAAACCCTTAAAGGGTATGGCATTGCAAAACGTGAAAAAGATAGCTTCCTAGAAAGCAAAAGTATAAAGAACAGACACACTGGTGAGTGTCTGAGTGTGTAGTTGTGAGAGGTATGTGTGGGTCAGTGGAGTGGCTGCTAGTGATAGTACAGATCCAGGCTCCTACAACGCATGTATATATATATATAATACACAAGTAGGAATGCTGCAGTAAGTGTGTGTGTGTATATAAATATATATATATATACATGCACACACACAAGCCACAGATCTAGAGAGAGAGAGAGTGGCAGTCTGTGTTAGGCTCAGTATAAGTAAGTTAAGGCTGTGGGAGCTTTTATTAAGTCCCTTTTGATTGGTAGCCGATTCATCATACTCTTGGGCTACTTGTGAGCAGCTTTTCCTTTCTTCTTCCAGTTTCATGCTATTTTATTTTGGGAAAAGTAGTCACTACTGCCTATGTATATATATATATATATATATTTTTTTTTGCCGCTAGCCTCTTTGTTTTGTTTTTCAAAGTTCTTGGTATGAATTTCTATTAAGGAGTTTTGCTTTTCCTTTTTTGTACGTAGGAAGCAGGATATGCTAAGCTTCCACTTACGGCCACTGTGTTTTTTTTTATAATTATTATCTAAACTTGCATATGCACCCAAAAAAACATACAAATTTAATTATAATATTTTTATTAAAACAGAAGGTAAATATTTTTTAATATTTATAAAACATTTAAAATAAATTAAACAAAAATAAATTTTATTATTTTAAAATATGTAAATATCCATGTACGACGTGACAAGTTCATGTGTTTTATTAAGGACGAGCTTGCTATTATGCATCCAAACCTTAAGAAAATGTCGTCTCTCAACATGAAAATTGCTGGTCGTGGTGATACAACCCCTCGACACCGTCAACCGTCTTGCTGTGAAAATTCCGGTGGCAATTGCATACGGTGCATTTGAGGGCATTCAAAATGCCTTCATCACCGGCGGCCAGCGAACTGGCTGCAACCGTCCACCGCATGACAGCCAATGCCAACAACCCCTGTATCTAGCTTCTCTTGCTGGTTTTCTGGCTCCAGTTGTCGACACCCAACGGAGGAGAAGGTGCCACAAACCTAATTAGGGTTTTATGGGTTTGTGGACACATTAAACAGGACGGCTGAATTTTCATCAAAATTGTGGATTGAAAAACATATTTATATATCCTCCAGCAGGTATAATCCCAAATCATTGTGTCCCTCAAAAACTAGATAGAGTTGCCAGTAAAAAGATTTACACTCAAAACTGTAACAGGAGAGAAATCATATACTACAGACAAAGATACATACGAAAGTCTTTCAAAAAAAACTTACTCTACATGTTTCAAAAGGGATTCTAATTTATGTTTAAGAAAAAATGAAAGCAGGAAGTGTACTTTCAAAAAGTATAATCATTAATTAATTACGTTGCAATTGCCTTAACCACTTGTTATATTGTTATTATTACAATAACGAAAGCGACTATTGTAATAATAACTTCAACTGCTAAATTATATAAAAAGATGCAACCCATCTCACTTCTTTCTTTGCTTAACAATAGATCTTAGGTTTGAACTTTTATAAAGGATAGAGCCCACTTGAGCCTTGATCAAACTTAAGTCCAAAATTTAGGTCTCATGTTGGGTCATTTGAGTCCAAACTTTTTCAGATTGCCATTGACTCAAATTTTGGTTAAATCAATTTTAATCCATTGAATTTAGTTCTGATCGGGCTATATTTGGACTTCCTTCTTAATTATGTTATATTTTTAGTATAATTTTGAGAGCATTTTACTTATATCTTCATAATTTTTTATAAGAATTATATTCATTTTAGCATATATTTTATTTTCAAGTCTACTTTAATCCTTCAATGGAGAAGGAATGACTTCAAAAATATTTTAAGTAAAGTTTGAAGTTTTTTTTTTGTTTGCATGATTTGAGGATAAGAACTCATAAGACCACACTAATAAGGACTTGTATTCTACAACTCGACCAAAATATAGACCCTTTTTTTATGCCTTCAAGACTTGTGTGCAATTTATTAAGTTACCAAGTTAATAGGTAAAAAAATTCTAATTTTTGCTTGAAGAGAATTCTTAAGCAACATGTGACCAAGGTGGGTCTGCATTAGCCTTGGTGCTTAGAATTTTTGGGATTTTTAGTTATAAAAAAGAAAAAGAGGCTTAAGAGATAGGAGGGGGAAAGTTAAGAGGAGTCAAACTAGAGCATCTTGACAGAAGAAATGAGCCACTTTGAAGACAAAGAAGGGAATTCGATCAAGATTCAACAAAGAATATCAAGATTCCAAGAATTAATTAGGTGAGTTCTTTTATCTTATTTTATTTCTTAATTATTATTAGAATTCTTTAAATTGGGATAAAGCTACATAGAAGGGAAACTCTTGAATTGAGTTTTTTTTTTTTTGACTTTCTTATCATTAAGGACTACTGAAGAGAAAGATTGAAGGAAGATTCATCATAAGTTAAAAGAAATTTGTGAAAATTTCTTCTAACTTTTTCTTCTTTACTTTCTTTTATAACGTATGTTTGGAAACTAAATCCCAAATAAGGGTTAGGATGTAACTTATGCTAGATTTCTTCAATTATTAATGTATTGTTAGTTAACACTTAAGTTGAATTTATTCTCTTTAAACTTGATTTTTGAATTTATGATTAGCTATCGTAGATTCAATTTTAGCGATTGTGTGAAATATTGAAATGAGAAATATAATCTATGCACTAGGAGAACAAACACTATATATTTAGTGATCGAGATATCCTAGTTTATTATGATAATTAATTGAATAACTACTATTAATGAATTAGATTATGCTAATTGTACATCAATATGTAGTAATTATTTTATTAGATATACTTATGTAACTTTGAGAGAGGACGTAGATATCTTAGGTTTATTGTTATCTTAACCTTGATAATTAACATTATTTGATAATTGAAAAAGCCTAGCATCTTATTTACACTGATTTCTATTTTATACTTAATCACCTTGCTTTAGTTTAGTAATTTAGTTACTTTTTATAAATTTTTTGTTAAATTTTGTAATAGCCCGTTTTCCATATTAAGGGTTATAACCTTAGAATATTGCACATAACCACATTATGAAGAATTCATTAATTGCATTTCATTCACATGCATATTATTAGCATACACACATGAATTATGAATTAATATACATTGCAATGATAATACATGCACTCAATTGACATATTTCAGGGTTTGAATGGTTTAAAATGATCATGATGTAAATTATGTATTGTTTATATCTTGAATTTTGGTTTGGTGAACTATAATTAGTAAACTTGGAATTTATTGTTACAATTGAAAATTTGATAAATTAAAATATACATTTGATCTAGAAAAAAATGTCAAGTGTTAAGACAAATTGACACATGAAAAATTAGGATGACTAAGCCTATGAATAAGTGAAATTTGACATAGAAAAATTAGTAACATTTGACATAGTTAATTAATTAACAAATGATAGCAATGAATGAATGACAAATGGAATAATAACTAGGTGACATTTGGTGACTTATGAAGAGGACAAATGATAGCAATGAATGAATGACAAATGGAATAATAACTAGGTGACATTTGGTAACTTATGAAGAGGATAAGTGGCTAGCAAGCTTAAGGACACATGTTAATCTAAGATAATGATACCTTGCACCTAGTTGAACTAAATAAATGCTGGAAGAGTTTATGCTGTGTTTCATCTTCATTCTTCACTCTCTCCATCGAAACCTGCATTCATCTCATAGCTCTGCATTTTTGGTTTAAGTCTTACTAAATTGATACATCGAAGTCCATGCTTTTACCCCCACAAAGTTAGGTGAAGAATCAGAACATAGTTGTTCTTGTTATAGTATTTGATTCAAACGAAAAACCATACAAGTCCCACATTGAATTTGTGATGATTATGCATGAATGGAGAGATGAATTAGCTTAATCTTTGAGGTGAAAATTTGAGCTAGACAAATAAGTAAAAGATTGATCTTTATGACATGTTATAATGGAAGGATTATGATGATTGAACTGGGATAGATTGTATATGATGTTGATGATGAAGTGTGCTAGAAAATGATACATGAATTGGATACTATTATGCTTTGTTCTTGATGCATAAAAACCATAGGTTCGAGGTTTTTTTATGGATGAATTAGGTCGAGATTTGAAGTATAAATAAAGGTGGATTCAAGATAAAGATATGTGTTATTGAAGTGTTCTTGAATCTGAAAAATTAGAGCTGTAGGTGTGTTTGTAAAATGTGACTATTAATGTTATAAGTTAGCAGAATTTTGTAAGCCTTAGTGTAACCAATAAGGAAGTTAAATTAGCCTGAAATGAAGTAACCTTAAAGGACATGAAATCTGAAAAATTTCAAGTGTTAGTGATGTCTCTAACCTTGTAAAATTCATAAAGTATTGAAGGTACTAAAATTTCACACATTAGTGATGTTGATGACAAATTCTGAAATTTTAATTTCAGCCTTGAGTACATGTCGAACCACCTGAGAAATTTCACTCTAAATTGATATATTTGAACTTGATTAAGACTAGAATGAGCCTAGATTGTTGCTTGATTAACGGGTAAAGAGTTTGATAAGTTTATGTAGTTGATTGTTGTCATAACCTAAATAATGGATTGTTTTAATATGGTTGAGTTCAAATATGATAACTTTGATTTGTTAAAGGAATAAATGAATTCTTTTAATGCAAACATGAACTTAAGGACATGAGTGATGTGTATAAGATATGGATGAATGAGCAATGAATAACATGGGGTAACTATGAATGCGAATGCGGAAAATGTATGAATAAATATTGCTGGAAAAAGTTTGGTGAATGTATAGATCTAGCTTACTAAAATTTCAAATTTAACGTAACAATTGTGTGTGGATTATGAAAGGCTTTTTTATCATGGAAATATTCAAGGATAAGTATAAAGTATGGTTGATAAATTTAAACTGAATCAAGCTAACTTAAAGGTACAAACCTGATTGCAAAGTGATAATATACAAGCTATGATTTTTGATTGGTCAAGGATTGTGAATAATGATACATACCCGAGATAGCCAATTGAGCATGCATTGGACATAACACATATACATGTGTATGATTGAGTACTCATTTGATTAAACAACTTATTAATGTGTAAATATGTGCATATTGTATAATATAGAAACACAAATTGAGCGTTCACATCCAGACATTGCTAGATCGTCAAGGCAATAGCTTATCTAGAGCATACTATGAGTTAACCTAGATGTTTTCTCACTATAATTGAATTGTTTTTAATTATTGTCAATTACTGAATTGTTATTGATATAATTGTGATAATTTCAGATGTTGATGGTCTGAGGAGTTTGATATTCGAGATTGTATTAGAAGTGCTATCTAATTGTATGTGCAATATGAAATGTATACTCAACTGAATGTTGAATGCCAGATTCAGATCTGATAAATATGATAAGTGACTGTGTACTTTGAATGAAAGTTATTGATATCATATTTTATAAAATGTTGCATTCCATCACATGAATATGCATGATTAGATAAATGAGTTGTGATCGGAGTGACTAGTCTGAAAAGAGCTTAAAGCTCAAATATGTGCCCAAAGAGCCACAGGCTCAGTTATTAATAAATCTGGTATCTATAAAGGGGTACGAGACAATATCTGAAATGAACCCGGTGTCCATAAGAGATACAAGACAGTAAATAGGCACTCGGTCATAACAAAATAAAAATAAAAG